>CAUYLG010018316.1:0-118374 GCA_963573385.1 Cacajao melanocephalus
GAAACCATCATTCTCAGCAAACTGACACAAGAACACAAAATCAAACACCGCATGTTCTCACTCATAGGCGGGTGATGAACAATAAGAACACATGGACGTAGGGAGGGGAGCACTACACACAGGGGTCTGTTGGCGGGGGGAAATAGGGGAGGGACAGTGGGAGGTGGGGAGAGATAGCATGGGAAGAAAAGCTAGATATAGGTGAAGGGGAGGAAAGCAGCAAATCACACTGCCACGTGTGTACCTATGCAACAATCTTGCATGTTCTTCACATGTACCCCAAAACCTAAAATACAATATAAATAAATAAATAAATAAATAAAAAGAAAAAAAAAAAAAGAAAGAAACAGACCTGATGTTTGGATCCAGAGAAAAGTGAATCACAGAGAACATGCCTTCCATCTGTGCAGCCACCACTCTCCCATGTCTGTTTCTTAATGGCTATCTTAGGATACAGGATTAGTTAGACTTGATGAGAATAAAAAGAACATAGACACATAATGCAATTGGAAACAATGAGGTAAGATAGAAAATATTATTCTTAACAATGAAATCATACTGATAAGGGTATAACAGCATTCAGATTTTCAGATGAAAAGCACGTTTATTTTATTTAGCCCCTTCACTTAAAAATGAATATATTAGGCTCATGATTTACATAAATAGTTACCATTCATGTAGTAATTTTATAGAGAAAGACAGGAAATAAAGAAATGCAGTATTCAACTACCAGTCCTATAATCTTATATTTAATATTTTTCCATAAATCAGTCTTGGATTTACCACTAAATCCCCCTTTTGGTTTTTATTTATTTTTATTATTTTAAGTTCTGGGATACATGTGCAGAACGTGTAGGTTTGTTATATAAACGTACATGTGCCATGGTGTTTGCTGCCACTATAAACCCATCATCTAGGCTTTAATCCCTGCATGCATTAGATATTTGTCCTAATGCTCTCCCTCCCTTTGCCTCGAACCCCTGACAGACCCTAGTGTGTGATGTTCCCCTTTCTGTGTCCATGAGTTTTCATTTTCAACTCCCACTTACCTCCTTTTCATTTATAATATGCAAATAACCTAACCATTCCATTTCATTGTTCTAGAACTTTCTCTCAGAACATATTCATTTATTAAGGTGACTGAATCAGAATGTGAACTATTTAAATATTTCAGGGAACTGTCAATAAAATGAAAACATGGGTTATTCAAAGTGGTTTTGAATGTAGTTTCCTGCTCTCTTTCCCTCCAAAAAGAAGAGACAGATATACATGGTCTTCATTATAAAATGTTTCTGTGAGAAGAATAAAGATGATGGATGTGTAACATTCACTCATTTTATAGAAAAGCAACCATGGCATTAAATAACTTAGTCCAAACTGAGTTATAAGAATTGTGGATAATGCAGAAGAAAAGAATACAAAAAACAAAAAAGTCACAAAAAATTGAATGTAGGGTTTCTGGAGAGTGTCACAAAGTATATATTTCATTTAGTTTTACCTGAGAGAAAGCATATTAGAATCTTCAGAGTATAGAGGAAAGAAATGAAGATGGCTTGTTTAGTTTGAAAAAGCTTTCTAAGTGAATCTGATATGTCAAAACTGAATGGCAGTCACATTTGTGATGGAGGACTATTTCCTTCATTCTGACAAATGTCCAGATCCCTGATTGCATTAAACTACACAAAGCCCTGTAAAGAAGTGATCTAATGAGTTAGACACCACATTGGACCCTTCACACCATTCACTCATTTAACCTATCTACTTCTCACACAAAAACTCAGAAATGTTAGCAGACCTCATTTAGAGAGGCCATTCATTTGTTCTGTGTTAAATTCCTACTACAGTAACTTAACAATACTTTTTTCCTTGTTGAATATCAGAATGCCCGTATTTCTTCAAATACATATTTAAAAGTTGCTTCATGTACTCATCAATAATCAGTGAAATACGTATGTATATTTCTGTGGTATCACATCAGAGACATAGAAACCATATATATACATATATATATAAATATAAATATATATATATAATATATAATTTCTTAAATGTGACAGCCTATCCACCACTTGTCCTAATAGTTATAATTCAAGGAAACATCAATGACACAAATTGTAGGAAGCCAGTAAGTTACAGTAACGGCCTTCTGTTGTGCTGCTGACAGAGCTTTCACACAGAGGAACCCTGTCTGTGCTTTTAAAACACTGGTTGTATGCTTTTTATTACAGTTACTAAAAGGAAAAAAAGAAAAGATGGAACATAACACAAAACAGATGTGTACTACTGCAGCTCACCCTGGGTTAATTAGAATATGCTTCCTTGGTCCTCTGAGGCATCAAGTTGTGACAAACGGAATGCATACCAAGCAGCAAACACCAACTATTAAATGCCCTCTGTAAAGGACTTAGTTTTAAACGAAGTCAACCATAATCAGGTGTTTGTTGCAAATCATGCATCTATAAATGTTATTAACATTGCAACCTGCTTGGCATATTTAGTCACTGTGTTTACAACCCAAAAACGGAAACAAAATGAAACATTTTCTTGTCAGGGTCGGTCTATACTCATTAATTTTATTCTTCACCATCCTGTTTTCTGTTTTGTTTTGTTTTGTTAGATTATTTTCCAAGGGAGATTGTTGGTAGCTGACTTTCCACTTGCATTATTGATATGTAGAGAACAAAAGAATTTTAAACCAAAGAGCTAGTTCAATTGCGACAAAAGATTAAAAAGACACAATGAAGATATGTTATTATGGGAATCAAATTATTCAGTAGAATACATAAAAGGAAATATAATCCCTGGCGGTTTGAAGTTCCTAAAGAAAATTACCCATTCGTTTGAAAAATTCATCTAAAGCAGCATTTCTCAGGCTGAACAAATACTTTCTAAGAAACAGTTATGTGGGAGCCAGATCAAATAATTTTAAAATACAAAAAGATGCCATTTAAATTCTGGGATCAAGGACAATCTTAAACATTTATAAGAACATCTTGTATCATTAATTATTTAATGTATAAATGTGTGTCAAATCTCTTCTTTAATTTCTTTTAAAATTTAAAAATAAGACTACTTTATCAAGACAAAGTCTTGCCTTGAATAATAAAATGTAGAACTATACAGCCAACTCTTCAGCATTGCCTTAAATATAGTTGCTCTGCTGGTGGTGGGAAGACAAAGAATATGGAAAGAAATCCCTGCAGTGAAGTAGAGAATTGGAGAGGAGGATTACGGACATTAGGAGGTGTCCAAGTAGCAGTATGGGACAATGGTAAGTCATTCATGATGAGGGTAGAATCCAGTCAAGGAAATTTGGGAACAAAATTTCAGCAGAGATTCAGGCAGCCAAGTGGTAACCACGCAGGCACAGAGTCTAGGCATTCTTTCATAGTACTGTTTACTGTTTATCTGTGGCTGGGGACCCATGTGTATTTGTATACCCCACACACACATTGCACTCTTTTTTTGTAGTGAGATGAGAGTCAGAAAATTACCTTGGAATCACTGAGAACAGCACCTCTGAAAAGATTTGTGTGGCTCTCTTGAAACAGCTGGCACACCATTTTCTCAAAAGGATAGCATAGAATAAGATAGAGTCATTTCCTCAGAAAAAGTCGTCTTAGACCCACAGATCCTTGAAAAAGGAAGGATAGTGATTCTGGGTATGTGACATCATCCTTCCCAAAACCATTCCTTATCCATTGTTTCTGGTCCAGCTTGGCTTTTAGGAGGCCTTACATGGGAACTGACATTGAAAAGCACAGTAGGGAGTTCAGGCTTGGCGAATGCTGCCTTCTCACTTTTAATGTTGAGAAAGGCAGATCAATCTGCTGCAAAGAGCAATAGGGTCTGTGCAGTTCTGAACCTGAGTGAGGAAGTTTCTTATTGTAGCAGTACACCAGCACTTTCTCTCAGACCTCAATCTTCGCTTCAGATTGGTCTTCAAGAAAGTAGGGATCAAAGAATTGGACTCTAGTTATTTTATCTGTGTGTCTTGACACTCAGGAGACAGAATCCTTAAGAGGGCATTTCTGTTAATAGATCAGGCAGCAACTAATTGGGAAATGATTGTGTGTGGACTTACTTGTAGCTTGAGTTTTAAAAGCAGTTCCTATGAGTCATAATGCCCCATCTATGACCATTCAGAGGGAGAAAGGTTTCCACATCCAGCTGCATACACTATCCTTAACTTGAAAAAAACATGTTGAATCTTATTTGGGATGTGATAAGTATTTCTTTTTTTTTTATTTATTTTTATTTATTTTTCATTTTTTTATTTTTGAAAGAAAGAAAAAGAAAGGAAAGAAAGTGAGAGTGAAAGAAAGAAAAAAAAGAATGTAAGAGAGAAAGAAAGAGGAAGAGAAAGAGGGAGAGAGAACAGGATTCTTGTTTTATTGCCCAGGCTAGCATGCAGTCTACAAATGGGGATTAAAAACCTCGCTGGGAACCGGTTTAAGGAGCATCAACCTCCTTCTTTTGTCTTTTTTCTTCAAGAGAACCATTGAGCAATTACGTCATAGCTCTGGTGCTCACCCTGTTTTAGTAAGAATCAAAGACGCTAATAGAGTCAAGGCTTCTTTCTGCCTACATCGTGAAGAATTAAGTCCTTGCCATGATTCAGTCTATTTTTACTACAAGAAGCAGCATAAGCACTTGGTTTTCCAAAAAGAATAATCACAATTGACCCAAATAGAGTCACATTAAGGACTGTAGCATTTTCTCATCTAATCATTTATTAATTAAATATTTCACATGCATCAGATAGTAAAATGTAACAGAATCTGCATACGTAGCACCAAGATTTTAAAAATATTGACATTTTATTATTTTCATTTTAATGATTTATTTTCCCAGGTATAACCATTGTCACAAAATTAGTGTATGGTTTCCTCCCATATATAACTATCCTGAAGTTGTATGTTGTATTCATACCTTAATTATATAGATTTTATATTGAAACTCTCTTTTTAATGAAAAATTATGCTTCTAGTATTAATCATATGCATGTAGAATTAGTTTACACTTCTAGCTATTTAATTGTCCATTGGACAATACATCACCAGTTTTCCCATTATCCTATTGATGATATCCTTGTTTGTCTTTGATTTTCTCTATAAATAATACTATAAAGAGCATCGTTTTATCTATCAGTGTGTATACATGAACAGAAGTTTCACAGTGTTCTACAAACAAAAGTTTTGATTCATTAGGACATGCAAAATCAATTTAATCAATTTAAATAATTGTAAACATTTGAAATATCTATGATAAAATGACATATGGTACATGACATGACATTATAACAATAGAATAAACAAGAAATACCTGTGCATTGCAAGTTAAAGAAATATTTCTTGAAACTTTTGTATCTGTTTGTATACATATGTCTATGCACATACGATCAAAATGTGAAAAATGCTAGTCTGCTGCATATACTGAGAAGTAAAATTGCTGGGGGGTGTTTGTATATTCAGCTCTACTCCATAATACCAAATTGTTCTTCAAAGCTGTTCTACCAGTTATAACAAATCCTGTCATCCCTTACCCATCTGCATAACACAGGAGACTTCCCTACTTCTACTTGGAATCAGACTTTTTTAGATTTGTCAATCTGAATGGGATTAATATTTAGTTGTTTTGTGTTTCTGTGGTTTCTGTAAAGGTTGGGCATTTTTTCTATGTAAATATTGGTAATATGTGACTTCGTTTTGTGGATTGTTTGCTTACATTCGTTGCCCATTTTTATATTAAATTGGTTCTTTCTTTAATGATCTACAAAAGTCATTTTAATATGCAGTCGATGCTAATATACATTATTAGTCAATAGTAACTGGTTAACAGTTAACAACATTAGTCAGTGTTAACACCCCTAGGCATTTCGCTGTTTTCACTAAGGGTATGTATTTTATAAAGTAACACCCCTAGGCATTTCGCTGTTTTCACTAAGGGTATGTCTTTTATAAAGTATGGGTTGTATGCAGTTTTTTCTGCATCTAAGTAGAAAACAGTGAACACAATTGTGTGAGGCAAAGAGTCCAGCAAAAATAGGAGCACTGATCATCACCAATGTTCTCTCATGACAGCTAGATAGGAAGAGGGCTCAATATTGTATTCTAAAGTTGTGAATTTGACAAATATTTTAGAGATGGGTTAACTTCTCAGAATCAATTCCTCATCTTCTAAAATATCGGTTCTGTGGATAATCATTAACTGTAAGAAGGCACTGAATATGCATTCTATTTTAATAATGCTATGAGTGCAGATCAATATTATACAATTACAACCCTGTAAGATTCTTAATGCTGGACAATCAAGCCCTGCATATACAATATGCACAAGGGAGACATGGAATTACAAAAAAGATGTGATAATTCTCAACTAAAAATAAAGAAGTTTTACCAATATACCTATGAACAAGAAAGCCAAATCTGAGAAGAAGTGAAAATTCGATTCACATTTAAAGAGGCAGCCAGGTCTTGAGAGTCAACAAAGAATCTATTAATAATGTGATGTTGTTACTTGGCTGGGCCTGAGACAGTATTCATTTTCCTTTTTGGTCTAAAAAGATCATTTAAATACATGAAATGTATTAAAATAGTATTTCTGTCCTGAAGCCAGAAAATAATTTCAAAATAAGTATGACCATCACTCTAGAACAATGTAAAGACCAAGTATAGACATAATGATGATAAATATTAAACAAATGGTGCTAGGGACTTTGAAGAGATTACAAGTATGTTAATATTTGGTAATCATATATTTATTTTTTGCCTGTTGCTTAAAAATGTTTTATATTATGAGATTAATAACAAACAAGTAATCCTTGTAGTTTTAGTAGTTTAATAAAGTATCCACATTTAGATGCTTAAGAAAATTATTTTCAAAGTTTTATGAAATAAAGATGTGTTATATCAGTTGAGTATTAAGCTAAATATGCCCAAGACACAGTGGTCAGGATTCATAAATGCAGTCACTCACATGTTAAACAAGAAATTAACAAATACTACTTACTTGATATGGTTTGGATCTGTGTCCCCACCAAATCTCACATTGAATTGAAATACTCAGTGCTAAAAGTGGCCAGGTGGGAGCTGATTGGATCATGGGGGCAGATTCCTCATAAGTGGTTTAGCACCATCCCGTTGGTGCTGTTCTCATGACAGTGAGTTCTCAGAAAATCTGATGCTTTAAAAATATGTAGCACCTCCTCTCTCTCTTTCCTCATCCTGCTCCTGCCTTGTGAGATGCTTTACTCCCCCTTGTTCTTCCACCATGATTGGGAGCTTCCTGAGGGCTCTTTAGAAGCAGAAGCTACTATGTTTTCTGTATGGCTTACAGAACTGTGAGCCAGTTAAACATTTTTTCTTTATAAATTACCCCATCTCAGGTATTCTTTATAGCAATGTGAGAATGAACACACTACCATTTTACAGTTTTACATTTTGTTTAATATTTTTCAAATTCTAAAAGGAACACATACGTTAAGTTGAATTAAAAAACTTCAGAGGTAAGTAGAACAAGAGATTATTATCTCATCTCAGCCCGCCTACCAAACCCCATTCACCTTGGGTAAAGCATATTAGCAGCCTGGTATTTGCAACTTTTTCCTTGCTTATTCAAACAAAAATCCAAAAAATATATATCCACATGTGTGTTTGTTACCAGAATGACTCATGTCATAGACACTCATTTGTAATTTGCCTTTTTATGTTTCATTTTTGAGAGCTATTTCCATATGTCAGTAAATAGCTATCAAGCCTATCTATACATATAAATAATGGTTCACGTTTTCTAGTTATGAATATATGCGTGTGTGTATAATGCTTTGTGTCAATGGAATCATACCATCATGGCCTTTTTTTAGGTTGGAGTTATTTGTTCCTTTTTTTCCCTCCTTTCACTCCACTTTCCCCTTGACCCCAGTTATTCTCCTGCATTTTCCATCCACACTAAAAGAACACATATTAGCAGTCTGATAGATTATGAAATGACACGATGCTTTAGAAATTCTAGGGGAAAGGTGGAATTATAATAAAGTACACAATATTACAAAAATATATTGCATTTAATAGTAGATACTTTAATTATAAAAATTATTTAAATATTCAATTGTACTAAACTATTGTTAACATGAAATTTTAGCAAATAATCCAAAATGTAAAATGAAAGTATGTTAATTAAAAACACCTTCCCCACATGATAAAAGATCAGCCATGTGGAAATACATTTGAGTAGAAGTGTTTGAGATGCAAAAACTTAAACTTCTTGGAGAGAGATGCCAAACTACACCTGTTTCTGGAAGAAGAAAAACAGTTTCCTTTCAATTCTTAGCTTAGCAAGTACAGAGAGAATACCAGGGTTTGTGCCTTTGGCTACTCAAGTTTGCAAATCTGAGCTGAGTTTGAAAGTGAAGTTTTCAAAACTACTTGCACATCACCTCATTTAAAGCCACATGTGGCCTAAGAGAAAATCTAGTTCAATTGCCTTTCTAAAAATATGGAAATTAAGGCCAAGCAAAGTTAAAACAACTTTCCTGAGACTTCGCAGTTAATTAAAGGCAAATCTGGGACTAAAATTGAGCTTGTACTTTCAGCCCAGAGATCTTTTTTGTTTGTTTTGTGTATATTGTATTTTCTTTATAATGCTTATTTAAAACCTCAGGAACAATGGAGGACACTTAAGAATCTGTATACAACTCCTTAGTCCCTTAGGAATGAAGGGTTTCTTTAGACCTGTAACTAATGAAATAATCTTTTGGAGATGATATGAATACCCACTAGCTCCACACTTGTGAGCGTAGGTGACATCTGCTGTGTCAGCTCTTTCTTGACAATTCAGATTCTAGAATAGCAATATCCTGTAATGTATGAATCATTACAATTCCCAATTCTGCACCCTACTATTTGTGAAAGTCTGTAATGCCACTACATTAAAATATTTTAGTCTCATCTGTAAAAGTGTCACACCCCTTTGAGTTTCTGAAGTCAACATACTGTGAGCAAGCATGTAGTCAGCACACAGAAACTGACACATGCAAAACCACATAACACACACAGAAAGATGCCAAAACTTTTATTCTCTCATTTTACTTTTTTATACTTGAATCAATTGAAGAATGGTCTATCCCACGTATGGTAGAATAATTTTTTCCTATTTAGGAAAATAAAGGTGCAATCCTGTTAGTCAATTGTGCATTTAGTAGGAGAAATCTCCACACAAGATCACCCTAACTTGGGCACCAATTATAAATTGTAGGGTCCCTAAGACCACCTTTAGGTTCTAGAATTTGCTAAAAGTACTCATAGATATCACCATTTATTTCCGTGAGAAGATGTAGACTAAAATTATCAAAGAGAAGTACATAGGACAGAGTCCAGAAGAGTTACCAAAGACAGAGATCCTATTATTCTCTATTCATGGAGTCATGGATATATTACGTCCCTGGTATGAAAGTGCAAAAATATGGACATGCTATTGTCTACCAGGGAAGCTCACTCAAGTCTCAGCATTCAGAGCTTTTACCGGGGCTCTATCGTGTGTTTGGCATGACTGACTAATTTCCCATATGGCTGATCTCAGTTTCTCTTGTCTCTGGAGGCCTAACGATACCTACCATGTGACCAAAAGTTCCCACCCTAATTCACATTGTTGGTCTATCTTTTGCGGCCAGACTCCATCCTAAGACTATCTGGGGACCCAAGGTACCAGAGCAAACAAAGAGTCTTGCCAGACATGACGTTTCAAGGGCTTAGAATTTATCTACCAGAATTCAAAGGAAAGGGCCAGACCTCTCTTTTGGGCGAGGTTAAATTCTTTATTACACAGAACTTTTGTTGACAATGTCCTGGAGAAAGCTAGTTTCAGAACTCTCAATGCCTTGTCCCTCAGAGATAGTCTCTGTTTATTTCTATGATTACTGATTAAAATAAGAGGAAAACAATCCTTTCTAGTTATTCAAAAGAGAAAGGACATTTATTTTGATGGGATGTACTACATTAGGACAATTTGATTCACGTTATCTACATTATCCTTTCAAAGGAAGGAAAGTGACTGACAAAGAGACTGAGGGGTTACTATGCAAAGGGTTGAAACAAAAAGTTTACAACGGGGAATGGCAGTAAACTTACAAGTAATTTTATTTATAATAGGAGCTATTGTCTTGCAAATACATGTAAATTCAAAAATGTTGATTAGGCACAGTGGCACTCTGGGATGCTGAGGCAGGGGGATCCCTTGAGCAGAGTTCAAGATCACCCTGGGCAACATGGTGAAATCCCATCTCTACCCAGAAAAAATGTATATAGAAAAAAGCTGGGTGTGGTGGCATGTGCCTTTCAGTCCTAGCTACCTGGAAGGCTGAGGCAGGAGGATGGCTTGAGCCTGGGAGGTGGAGATTGCAGTGACCCGAGATTGTGCCACTGCACTCCAGCCTGGGTGACAGAGCTCAACCTTGCTCCATTAATAACAATAATAATAATAATAATAATAATAATGTGTTCTACATAGAAAAAGGAGAAGAAGAAATAAGCAACAACTGGAAAAAATCCACTGTTTTTTCCTCCCTGGAAGTCAAAATTACTAATACTTATCTATAGACAAAGGAGACAATAATGCTTTATCTAGGGCCATAACTATACCTTTTTCTCTGTATTTCCGTATTCTCCTTTGAACAGTAGTGTACATTAGAACTGGAATTACATCCTTTAAATATTTATAGCAATGTTCTTATCTCCTTCGGTCCATAGATGGTTACATAAAGGAAAAAAACCTGGATTGTTTCCTCTTTTGTTTGTTCAAATTTTGATAGAGAATTTTTTAATAATATAGTATATTGAAGTTGATATTTCCCTGTGCATGAGGAAGCACAAGAAAAATGAGAAATGTAACACCAAAATAAAAAAGGATTGTTATTATGTAAAGCATTTGAAGGGTGACAGTTTCTCTAATATATTTCTTAAATGATTATTATATTCTTCTCCAAGGAGATTTAGAGAACTTGTCCAGAAAATGTGCTCTAGATACATCCCTAAAGCTATAATAAAGATGCCAAAGATACAATCAACTCAAAGTAACAATATGACATGTTAATTAAAAATATATTTTTAGAATTTGGAAAATGTATATAGAATGTCATGGTCCACTTATAGGAGGCTACCTACCCACATGATACCATAAATTCAGCACAGAGCAATAGAAAATGTTGTTTCTTAATGATTGTGTGTTAGATAGAGTTGATCTGCTTTACAAAAAAAAAAAAAAGAGGGGGAGATAACATTTGTAAATAAATAAGAGGCATAAATGATTTTTAATTAAAATTTGAATACTAATGGTATCTTAGTCATATAGAGGATTAAAGTTTTGGGGAACATTTGCTTTAAACTAAATCTTTTTGGTATGCCCCTTTTAGAACAGGCGAAAAATAAAATGTATAGTTTTGTTCTGTTGTTTTCACCAGAAGTTTAATATACTGAAGTGAGTAGGAAAAAGCGAAAGGAGAGTGACGAGTGCTTTTATCAATAGAGAGTGAGGCTTGACCAGCTCCCAGAAACAGATGGTCAAACCTATACATTTTCTTAAAGTGCAGTGGTTTATGAGACTAGATTTTCATTACTTCTCAGGTGTCTACAACAGGCCTACCTGGTTCTTATTTCCCAGCTTTGACCTAACTAATTTTTTGCCCTAAAATATCCAACTATTTTGCTTAATCAAATATAACACTGACAGCAGAGAATGGTTTTGTTGTTCATGAGACTCGAACTTTTAAGTCTCTATAGGAAGAATCTTTGAGGGCAGGCAGGATCACTTAGATAACAGAGGGTGGAATTCAGAATCAAACCCAGATGTAGTACTTACTGTTTAAATGTTGAAAAGTAGTGTGAGCTTTCAGTCTCCATTTTCTCCTCTCTAAAATAAGGTTGCTACTTACCTTCCAAATCTGAAGAGAGGATTAAATAAAATAATGTGTGCCTAGTATTTGTTATAGTGCATTTGTACTATCGAGAGCCAGATCTTGATAAAAAGCAACAGAGAAGCGAATCTGCTGTTTTTTGATTAAGATGCTTCTTAGATTAATGCATGGTTCTGGTGGATACTGGGTCATGACAGACGTGAATGGTTGACATTTAGCTATACTCATAATTTCTCCTTCCCTTTGTCTACTAATCCTCTGATACAAACCTACAAAAAGTTAACCATGGCTCCTGCATTCCTTAAGCTAATGTATTTCTTAATTTTCTCCTCAGAACTCTACAGAGAACACATTCAAACAATGTCACACTTATTGTATCTCTGAATTCTAGTAATAAAAATAGTTATTTCCTTTGGAAGCCCGGGGTCTTTTGCAAATAAGTCTCTGGCTTTCCTGCTCTACCAGTTTGCCAAATATATCTTGACAGGTCAAAATCTTAAACTCAATCTAGGTTATGTATGAATATTATGGATCTTAAATACCCTACTTAGAGATGTTAGCAGGGTCTGTTTATTTTTATCCCTAACTTCTCCTAGTAAACTTCTTTGGTCAATGCAATTTCTTAGTAACCTCTGTTGGAAAGACTAAGGCAAGGTGGTAACAAATCTCTGCCACTTTACTGTTCCCTTAACTTGCTCTAACTTAACATGTCCCAGACTCTTTGCTATCCATATTTCTTTAGATCCGTGGCCCCCATCTGATCTATTACACTCATTTGGTTTCAACAGTTTATCTCATTCCTCTACAACATTTCTTGGGAGTTTAGTCTTAAATATAAGGGACTTAGTTAACAACATTAATTGATAGGATGAAGGCAACCTGGAATGCATCAGAGCCCAGGTAAGTAGGAATACTGAAGTCTGGGAGTTCCTTTGGGGAGAGGGTCATGGCAGGTTTACTGCTTGTGGCCCATAGGACCACATGACCCAGGAAGGTCCCGACACCAGTGACTTCTTTGGAGCCAGCAGATGCCTCCTGGAGAAGGAACAGATTTTTTTGGAAGTAAATTCCTGGACAGCCTCCAGAAGTCCTACTCTGTGATCCAAAGTCTGAGCTTCTACTCTTGATTCCTCATTCACTTTTATTACCAGTGTTGTATAGATATCATACGGATAACTGATTTATAGATTTTTAAAGTAGGACACTTAGAAGTTAAGCATATTTTCAACACAAAAGCCAGCCTGTATTAGAAGCTGTCTTTGAGCAACTACTCATCTCTTCCCCTCATAACCTGCTGCAATGAGACACATTCTCTTACCTTTACCCATAGCTTATCCACTTGATCAACTCCAGCTTGACTCTACTTTCTACAAGTCAATAACCACAGGCATTTTCTATTAATCTTAAGATTTGCCTTTGATTTCCAAATAATTATAACTATGAGGCAAAGAATATGAGAAAACTTAAAATCCAAGTTGATTATTTTCTGTTCTTCTTATAGTGAGGCAACTAAAATAATACACAAAAGGTATCAAATACAAATATTTTATTAGTAGTATCATTTTCCATTTAAATTACATTTATGCCCCAATTACTGCAATTAAAGCTATAGAAGAAGAATAATATACTTACTTTTATGTTAAAAACCAAGGAGAACAGATTTTTTTTCATTATAAAATCCTATATTTGGCAATGCTCTTTAAAATGAAATCAGCTGCCTTTGAATTTTATGAATATAATTATATGAATATCACTAATAAAATAAACAGTGAAAATGTTTAATGGTAATTAAATTTAGATAAGTGAAAGTTATAAAGCAAATTTATAAGTTAAATTTGAATCACAAAATATGAAGATGTTCTTTGTTCAAAATCCAAGTTAATAACAACAAAGTTTCAAAATTACTATTCAGATCCCAAGACAGTATTTATCTGTCATGATAAAAATCCATCAACCTTGGCTTCTTGGCTGCAAAGTTGAAGAACGCTGTCACAGCACAATTTTATTGCTCCATAAAATGGAAACCCATCCTCAATATAGACATGCACCTTTCTCAGAGTTCAAAAATTATCCTTGCTGAACCTGTAAGGACCAGAACATCCTCCCATGACTTCTGAGTTCCCCAACTGCCTTTTTCTGTGCCGCATCCAGATCCTATGAGAATTCACACTATCCACAATCAATTGAATTTTCTTCCCACATCACATCACACCTGGTGTTGGATTTAAGACTTTCTTGAAGTATCTTAGGTTTACACTTCAGTGTCCTTTATCTCCTATGCTGTACCCTCTGCTTCTTTCATCTAGACATGGAATTCAAATTTTTCTACTCTCTCATCCCTTCTATCAACCCTTCTCTTGGTAGGAAAATTGACAAAACCCATCCACTGAATATTAAGCACTTTATCTGAGAAGGTTTTGTAGGTCCCCTCTCTTACGTTCTCACAATGACTCACATTGTTTAAATAAAGTGAACTAAATGAAGTTTCATACTCTTTGTAATAGAGTTTATTAAGATGAAAATTCTTCCTCTATAGATACACTGAAACTTTATCAGAATCCCAGCAGGCATTTTTGCAGAAATTAACGAGCTGATTCTAAAACTTATATGTAAATATGAAGTACCCAAATAGTCAAGAAAATTTTTAAAGCAGAACGAAATTGAAGAACTTACATTTCCCAATTTCTAAACTTACTATAAATTACTATAGACTCTGTGATATTGGCATGAAGATAGACATATAGGTCAATGTAATATAATTCAAAGTCCAGAGATAAGTTCTAATTGCAGAAGTCAGTTAGAAAAAGTAAAAAAATAGAGAAAAATCAATGAAACCAATAGGTTTGTTTAAAACCTTGAAAATTTGGTAAACCTCTAGCCAGACTGATCAGAGAAAAAGGCACAACATAAACGATATGATATGAAAAACGGTGTGCCAATACAGAACATATAAACATCAGAAGGATAAGAAATATTATATAAAAACTATATGCCAAAAGTGTAACACCTGACATGAAATGCACAAGTTTCTTAAAATACACAAATTATCCAAACTGATATGGAAAGAAAGAAAATCTCAACAGTCTTATACCTACTAATAACTTAAATCTATCATTTAAACTCTTCATATATACTACAGGCCCACAGAGCTTTATTGCTAAATTTTATTGTGCCTTTGAAGATAAAATAATTCTCATCTTACACAAAAGATAGAAAGTAGAATAACACTACTTCACAGTAAATATCAAGAAGCCAGTGCCACTGTGTTCTCAATACTAGAGAAAGACATTTTACTTAAAAAAAACTGCAAACTTTTGTGAAAATGAATGCAAAACTTAAAAATATTATATATCAGCAGGCCATGTGAGGTAGCTTATGCCTGTAATCCCAGCAGTTTGGGAGGCTGAGGAGTGACAATTGCTTGAGTCCAGGAGTTTGAGACCAGCTTAGGCAACATGGTGAGACCTTGTCTCTACAATGACAACAACAACAAAAAATGAACATGGCTCACTGCAGCCTTAACCTCCTGGATTCAGGCAGATGCGTGCCACCACACCAGGCTAATATATATAACACACATACACATTTATACAATATATATAATATTCTATATTACATAAAATATAGAATTATATATATATATATATATATTATATGTGCCACCACACCTGGCTAACATATATGTATTATATATATTATATAACATATATATTATATATATGTAATATATATAATATATAATATGTTATGTAATATAATATATATTATATATGTAATATAATATGTATTATATTAATATACATGCATAATATATGAATATATATTATATTAATATACATTATATATGTTATATTAATATACATATGTATTATATATATATCTTTAGCCAGGTGTGGTGACACACATCTGTGGTCCCAGTTACTTGGGAACAGGTGGGAGGACCAGACTCGAATCCAGGAGGTTGAGGCTGCAGTGAGCCATGTTCATGCCACTGCACTCCAGCCTAGGCAACAGAATGTTGTCTCAAAAAAAACAACGTGCACAAACACAAACACACACACACACACACACTCTTAAATATATGTCTGCAAGAGTAGATTTACTTCCAGAATGGCAGGTAAGGACTTTCAAAATTTCGTTTCTTCATAAAATTAATAAAAACACTACTGAAATTTGTGAAAATCATTGTTTTCAAACTCTGGAAATAAACCGAAGGCTTACAGCAATGAAGAATGGCAAGATTTGTGGCACTGTAACTTGTCCTTGCCTATGGCCCTCTCCACAAATCCACAGCAAACTTAAAAGCCAGGAGCGTCTCATCAATAAATTGTAAAAATCAACAGCCTAACAGCCAAGGATTGGGGGCAATTTGAGGTACTACAATAATCTCCACCCCAAGAAAACAGCTGTTTGGCCTATTTTGTAGCTCCCTGGAAAAGTCTTATTTGCAGGGCTTGCTGTTATTTGTACTGCCTCAAAACTTGCTCAGTAGGAAAACCTCTCTCTCAAGGGCATTTAGGGAGGGAAAAAGTCAGTGGTAATTGTTTAACAACGTAGCTGCTTTAAGTGGCAATAGCAATTGGAGCAAACAAGATCTTGGGAAAGACCTGTAAAGGAAATTGAGGGAATTTGTTTTCCATAGGGGTTTTACAAAGCTCTGACATATTCCTGAGAATCTAGAAGACCACATGGAGGTGCGGGTCTGTTCACATGCTCAAGAAAGAACTGAGAAAGTTCTAGTCTGATCTCTGGTTGATTTGAGGCTTTTCATAAGTAGAAAGTGAAGCTAAGCAAGAGTTGTAAGAATACAGAAGACACGCATCCATACACATTACAGAGCCCCTCAGAAAAGGTGGAAGACTCATTGGTTCAAGGCATTTAAGGAAGACTTCCTGAAGTCATTAGCTGACTATTACGCTAACTGAGAAGAGAATTCATAACCGAGTATGACTATATATATTTATAGTTTGTAGGACAATAATAGACTAAATGAGAAGAGAGAAAATAAATCTAGTTTAGGGTAATATTTCTGTATAATTTGGGAATTAAGTTAATAGTAATTTAAATTAGATTTTCTTAAGATGTTCACTTTAATCCCCAGAAAAGCCACTAAGAAAATTGAATGAAAAAATCTGTATAGTAAATGAATCAATCAGAGAGTTAAATGGTGCATTAGAAAATGTGTATATAACACAAAGAAAAGTAGCAATAGAATAAAATGGGTAATAAAAGATAAAAACATATAGAAAATAAAGACCAAATTGATAGACATAAAACCTATATCATTGGTAATTACACTAACAATAAATATTTTGTAAACCTCTAATCAAAAGCAGATATTCTAAAAGTGAATAAAAACATGATCCAAATATGCATTGATCATGAATGACAAGCCTAAAATGCAAAGAACAATAGGTTGAAAGTAAAAAAAAAAAATGGATATAGATATATGATGTGAACAGTAACCCAAAGATAGATACAACGGCTATTCTAACACTAGGCAAAACAAACTTTAAGACAAAAATGTTTCCTAAAGACAAAGAAGAACATTTTATAATGATTTTAGTGTCAATCCATCAAGAAGATATAATAATATAAACATTATTGCACCTAGTAACAAAATACCAAAGTATATGATGGAAAAAATTACAGATAAAAAAATCATAATTCAAAATAATAATTGGATACTTAATGGCCCACTCTCAGCAATAGAACAATGAGAAAGATCAACAATGAAATATAAAAGCTGAACAATATTAATTAAGCAGACCTTAATTAATGTATAGAACATTCCACCCAACATGTATAGAACACTATTAAGCAGACCTCTATTTAATGTATAGAACATCCCACCCAATAACAGCCAAATGCACATTCTTCACATGTAAACCACATGTTGGGCCATGTAAGAAGCTTCAATAAATCTGAAAAAAATCAAATCACACAAATTATTTGGTCCAATACCACAGAATTAAATTATAATAGAAAAAAATTGACAACATACAAATATTAAAAATGAACAAAACACTTATAAATAAGATATGGATGATAATTAATATTAATTATAGTTCCTTGTTGCTCCTTCTTATTGTTCCATTACTGAAAGTGGGCTATTAAGTATCTAGTTATCATTTTGATTTATGATTTCTTTATCTGTCATGTTTTTCCATCATGTAGTTTAGTATTTTATTGCTAGGTGCACTTATGTTTATAATTACTGTATCTTCCTGATGGATTGACCCTACAATCATTATAAAATATTCTTCTTTGTCTTAAATCTGAAAGGATTTAAATAATACAAATTATTTGGTCCAACACCACAGAATTAAATTAAAAATGAATAGAAAGAAATTTGACAATACACATATATTTAAAAAAATGAACAAAATGCTTGTGAATAACATATGGATGAATGAACACATTAAAAGGTAGATTTTAATATGCTTTGACTTAATGGACACACTGTTTGTCATTTGGGTTATGGAGACCCTAAAAGCCCTACTCTCACCACTACACAATCTATGCATAAAACAAAATTACACTTGTAACTCATAAATTTATGCAAATTAAAAAATGCTCTGAGATGAATGAAAACAAAAACACAACATACCAAAACTTACTGTATGCAAGTAATTCAAGGCTTAGGATGAAATTTATAGCTGTAAAATTCTATATTGAAAAAAAGAAGAATTATCTCAAACCAACTAAATAAACTTCTGCCTTAAGCAACTAGAAAGCGCAGACTAAACACAAAGCAAGAAGAAAAAGGAAACAAAATAGAGTACAAATACATGAAATAGAAACTGTAAAAAATATAGAGAATATGTTCAAATAATAAATCTGATGAGCATTTGTATTCTGAATATACAATGAAACCTTACAAGGCTATGATAAAAAGTTATACGATCCAATTTTAATAGGGGGCAAATGATTTTAACAGATATTTCTACCCAGAAGTTACACAAATGGTCATTAGATACATGAAAAGGGGCTCAAAATAATTAATATTTGGAAAAGTTCAAATTTTAACTATAATAATATATCACTTCATATCAACTAAGATGTCTAAAATTAAAAAGACAGTAAGATGTATTGGTGATGATGTGAAAATACCGAAATTTTTATTCTTTGCTGGTGGAAATGTGAAACAATATAGCCAGTTTGGAAAGCTTTTTAGCACTTTCTCAAAATGTTAAAGTTACAATATCTCACAGCAATAAGACTCCTTGGTATATACCCAAATAGACTCAAGTATATATCCATTCATGGGCTGTAAAAAGAAAGAGAGAGAGAGAGAGAAGCACTAAAGTATATGTTTGCACAGAATCTTGTACCCATATGTTGAAACAACAGTATTCAGAATAGACCAAAAGTGGGAGAAAACAATTGTCTATCAACCGATTAATGCATAAAATAAATGTAATATATCTGCATTATTTGGTAATAAAAAGAAATGAAATACTAATATATGCCACAAGGATGAACCTTGAAAACATGCTAAGTGAGAGAAGTCAGTTGCAAAACATACCTTGTATGAGTCTATTTACACAAAATGTTTAAAATAGGCACATCCTTAAAGATAAACTGTGAATTAGTGATTTCCACGTCTTGGGAGGACAGGGAAATGGGGCATGACTGCCATGGATAGGCAAGCAGACAATGAGCTGTTTCTTTTTGGGGTAATGTAAACATTTCAAAATTAGAGAGCTGAAATATTGTAAAACTCGGTGAGTATATGAATAACTCACTGAGTTGTATATTTGAAAAGGGTAAATTTTATGGTATAGAGATTATATTTCAATAAGGCTGTTACAAAAGATACATTGACAAATGGAATACAAAAGCATATCTCTGAAAGGACAGTATTTCTTTACGCAGTTTTATCCTAGAGTTTTCTTATCTGGAAGTCCAACATCTCAATTGTATCAGAACATGCTTATGAATGCTTATGCAAACAGTAGTACATCCACACGTGAGGTATTAAAGATCAAAAGAAAGCAACTACTAATACACACTTCAAAGTGTATTAACATGAAACATTCTACGAAATTGAAAGTAGTCAGATCTTACATGGGGGCAATGGTTGAGTACAACAGAGCACAAGAGAAAATTTTTGGAGTGATAGACCTGTTTTCCATCTTGATTGTGGTGATTACATAATAGCATGTGTTTGCCAAAACTCAGAGAACTTTATATTAAAAAGGGTGAAAACAACTGTGTGTAAATTATGTCCTAATAAACCTGACTAAAAATGAATAAATGGATGATACAGCTAAGTAGATGGATAGATGGATAAATAAACGGATAAAAGAGAGAGTTTTCTATGCTTGTTCAGTTTTTTCATGTGTACTGTTTGTCAATATGTGCAAAAGACACTAACAACTGCAATCAACCTATCCCTATTTTCCAAATTATATTAATGGGTTGTCAAAGCCAGGTATGCCTTAGAAAGTGGCAATAGGCGTGTATTTCACAAGAGTAGATATGGATAGAGAGAATTGAAAGAATTTAAGAACTTTTGATACCTCAGGGGGTCAGATGGGTTCTTCCTTAAATAAATGCAGGAAGCTGTAGAGAGGAGAAACACTACAGATACAGATGGCTTCACTGTGACCCTTCCGTGTAACATGCTTTTTGTAACTAACATAAGAGCCTACAGAAAGCTGCACCTTAGTTAGGCTGGAGGAAAGAAATCTGAAGTATTACTACTTTGTAGCTTCTCTAGCCCGGTCATTCTTTGGAGGATATTTCTTTCTTTTATCACTCCTTTTTAGAACTTTTTTTCTAATCAATAATTTTTAGTCACAATCTGGAATTAATACCACCTGCATGTCTTATCGTCAGATGTGGGCTAGCACAAGGTGCTCATCTGTTTCACTCTCCAGCTTCATGTACTGACATAACCTCTATATTTGAAGGAACAAAAGAAATCTTCAGGACTTAATAACTGATAAAGAAAGAAATGTAATTTCCAGAAAGCTCTGTAAAGCAATGGAGAGAAAATAAAATAGCATTAAAATAAAGATAACTTCAAAACAACATTATTTTAAGGAACCTGCTTGGTGGAGACTGTGGGATGAAGGGTCATTCATCATCCCCCTACTCATCAGCTTATGAAAAATTATTGTGTTAAAAAGCCTACTATCTCTTGTAGATATAAAGCCAGAAAATCAATCTGTGAATCATGGAAAGTAATGGTAAGTACTAGCAATGAAGCACTTGGGGAGCCTTTCAATTTCTTCTAACCCAACTAATTACACTTTTATTTAGCGTAGTTTAGAAAGAGTCTTCCAATCTACCAAACACAGGATTTATTTTAGTTCTTAGGTAAGGCAGCATTTTCTCTTAAAAAATGAGCTCACCTTAAACAAAATTTGAAAGCTGAAATTAGTCATTTTTGCCTTGCTCCAAAACACACCTTTTAGATTACTTCCTTGTTAAGGGCTAATGCATAAAATTCGGAAAAATCTAATTAATACATTTTTCCCTGAAATAAAACATTTCTAGTTAATTGGGCATTCAAAAATTGAAACTTTTAATCCAAGGTTTTCAAATATCACCTCTTTTACAACGTTTATATACCTATATCAAAATTTCCACTGTAAATTCTATTTCTTTTATTCTTTTCATTGTGGAATCACTTTTAGTAAGTTTTACTGGTTGTGTGTTACAAAGAGCAGGAAGAGTACTACATACATGAAAATAAGAGATTAATTTGATGTAGTGTATCCATATAATGAAATGATGAGATAATAAGGTATTTACCGAATTTAAGTGAAAAATAAAGCCAGTTACTAAATAGTAATTCCAAGATGGCATAATTTTTTTAATCAATTGATTGAAAATTTTCATCTTCAAAGTTTTACGTTTCGTTTTTCCAAATCCAGAAAACATTTTTTAAAAACATCAGTGCATTCTTCTAATAGGTTTCAATAAAATAAAACTGCTTTCCAATAGCCTAGGTTTCACTTTACCTGCACCCCTGTGCCTTATAGATTGTCTCTACTTAATCTTCTCTCTTCTGAAATGCAGCCTCAGAAAAAATATGTCACGGGAATATTGTAACTATAGAGTTCCATATCAAATCATTATGGAGCCACTGAGTTCTATCCAACCTCTATTCTACAATTTTTGGATCTTAATTCAGAGAGCCTTGGTTGGCACATGTGATGGAGCCAGCCACTCTTCAGGCAGAAGATTGATCCAGTAAGATCAGTCTATTTATCCTACTAGACTTCCTTTGTTCTTGTTCTCATATTGTATCAGTTGGGATGATGGAATATAATGTATCTGGATTCAATGTTGACACTCACGGGTTTTAAGCCCTCCAGTGACTGCAAACCTTAGAGAACTTAAAATCACCAGGGAAACATTTTTTTCTAATGTTAAAACACAACTATTTATCTACTTATACTTCTAGTCTGACACCAGATGTGTGGGTTTTCCACACCAAGCAATTATCCACTTTTCTTCAGATACCAGTGCGATGTCCTATAATTTAATTTTGATCCTAACTTCTCAGACATAGTATAGATACGCAAATTAGGGGCTCAGTTTACAAGATTGCCTCCACTTCAGACACCGATTGCAGGATCCAGGTCATCACTTATATTGCTAATCAACTGGTTATAAGCTGGATATTCCCACAACCTCCACATCATGTTTCATAACTTGCTATAATGGTTCACAGAACTCAGAGAGGCATTTACTTATTTCAGGTTTATTATGAAGCATATTACAAAGGACACAGATGAACAGCCAGATGAACAGGTACATAGGGTGATGTATGTGGGAAGGGGTATGGAATTCTATTCTCTGTCTTCCTGTGTCACCCTCCTGGCATCTCCTTGTGTTCACCACCCCAGAAGCTCTCCAAACCTCTTAGTTTAAGGATTTGTATAGAGCCTTTATCACATAGGCATGATCAGTTATTAACTCCATCTCTACCCACTTTCCACTCCCCAGAGATGGGGAGTGGGGCTAAATATTCTAAGATTTTATTTGTGGCTTGATCTTTCTGGTTACCAGCTCTATCCTAAAATTATCCAGGGACCTCTAGCCACTAGTCTTCTCATTAGCACACACAAAAAAGACACACTGTTAATACTCTGGAGATTCCAAAAGTCTTAGAAGAGCTTGTATCAGGAACCAGGGAATAAGATCAAATATTATAAAGAAAGATGCTCCTGGCTGGGGACTGTGACTGAATATTATAACAAAATATGTTCCTCTCACTCCTATCACTCAAAGTTATGTGAGTTTTAAAAACTCTTTGCTAGGAACGAGGGACAAAGACCAAATACATATTTCCTATTTGTCACAAAGGCTGATTCCCAGAGTCCAGTCTTTCTATTTGTATTAATTCATCTGAGGAAGGGCTTTGGTTCTAGCATGTTTTCTAAAGTGTCCTAGACATTTCTAATACATAACCATTCTTGAGAACCACTGTTTTAGAGTACAGATTTTAAAATGTTAGTATATAACAAAACCACCTAAGGATCTTAGTAAGATGAAGATTCTGATTCAGTAGGTTGGAGATAGGGCCTGAGATTTTGCATTCCTAAAAAGCTCCCAGGTCAAGTTGGTGTTTTCCTTCTATGGATTGCGCTCTGAGTTGTAAGGTTCTAGAGGGACTGTTTCTATGAAAGTGATATGAACAATGAGCAGTTACATTATTCTTCCAAGCCATATCTAATTAAATATATATGATGGCAGACTGATGGGAAGCAAGGTATAGTGGTGTTTAAGCACGGTGAAGGTACAGCAACCACGTAGACACGTCCATCCACCCATCAAGTCTACGTTATTGTTGACTGCCACCCCTGCAGTTCCACCACCATCACGTACACCCTGCAGGAAAAGTGCAATACTTGGAACCGAGTCTCTTGAAAGCAAGAGGCCAAGTGGGTAAAGCGCTAAGATCCCTAGCCTCAGTTTAACTGAAGCAAATTTCTGTAATTCTAGTTTCTTAATTCAGCTCAGCTGTGATCAATCACATCATCAGCTCTAATCTGCACTTGTGCCATTCTAAACTGTTGTGTATTTTTATAAGAAAAGACTAACATACAAATGGCAGTGAGGGTTAATAAAGGAAAAAAACTTGTCAAACTGACAAGTTGGTATTATGAAAATGTGTATAACAGGTTAATGGCCTGATCCTAAGGGTCCTGACATGGTTTTTAGAGTGTGTACATACATGAGTATGTGTGTATATGTGTGAGCATGTATGCAATAAGGTTTGACTTTAAATTCATTACTCACTGGACATGTTTACCAAAAATGAATTTGACACCAAAACTTTTAAGGTATTGCCATATGCAACTATTCAAGATAAAATAATAATCACATTTTCTACTCATTTTTGATAAAAGCAGAGGAGTTCTATTTTATTATTTTCTGACCTTACCTCCAAAAATTAAATAATGTATATTTTGAAGTTATGAAAATGGAGACACTATTACAATCCAATTATGTTTCCATTTTCTTTAATAAAAAATCAACTGGAATGATTAAATAATAATATCTGTACAGCTTGTCCTATAGGATGCACCATCAGTTTTGAATTTTTAAAACTTCAAAATTAAACTGTGTCTTAGTCCATTCAGGCTGCTGTAACAAAATACCATAGACTGAGTAGCTAAGAAAGAGCAGTAATTTATTGTTCACAGTTCTGGACGCTGGGAAGTTCAAGATCAAGGTGCCAGTGGATTCAGTGTCTGAAGACCTGCTTCCTTAGGCCACTGTCTTCTCAATGCAACCTCACAAGGCAGATGCAGGGAGTGAGCTCTTTGGGGTCTCTTTCATGGGGGCACTAAGCCCATTTTGAAGTGTTCCATGCTGGTGACCTAATCATCTCCAAAAACTCCACCTACTAAGATTATTGTCTTGGAGGTTAAGATTTCAACATATGAATTTGGTATGTGGACATAACATATTCAGACTCTAGCAGTGTGTCAAGTCCATCTATTTAAAGTTGCCAACTAACTGGCTATTGCTTACATATTTACATCCCACATTCTAGATTTCCTGTAGTTTTATTTCAGAGTTTATACCTTTTTTAAACAGATAATAAAATTCAACCATTAAGTCTAGTCAGAAATTTCAGAGACCTATGGAGAAATGCTTTGGTTAAGACAATTTCATGTTAGTATTTTTACTAGCTTGTATGATTCTGAAATAACGTTAATGCCTTTAAAACGCTGTTTTCAATATAACTTTTAAGAGCACAGGGTTCTTTGCTCTTGTCCTCAGGGTATACCCAATGATATGGTTTGACTGTGTCCCCACCCAAATCTCATCTTGAATTGTAATTCCCACGATCCCCAAGTGTGGTAGAAGGGACCCAGTGGGAGGTAATTCAATCATGGGGGTGGTTACCATGTCGTTCTCATGACAGTGACTGACTTCTCACAAGATCTGATGGTTTTATAAGGAGCTTCCCCATTCGCTCTGCTCTCATTCTTCTCCTTGCTGCTGCCATGTGAGGAAGGATGTGTTTGCTTCTTCTTCTGCCATGACTGTAGGTTTCCTGAGGCCTCCCCAAGCCATGCTGAACTGTGAGTCAATTAAACCTCTGTCCTCTATAAATTATCCAGTCTCAGGTATGTCTTTAGTAGCAGCATAAGAACAGACTAATACACTCAAGGCTTAGACAAGAGCCATGTCTCCTCAAAAGTGATAAATGAACAAAGAAGAAACAATCAGTGTCTACAAGGACCTATTTCTCTTGTAGTCCCTCTGTGGAAAAAATACAAGGTAGTTTTAATTAGTCCAATTTATTATCTTACTTAATTCTCTATAATGGACGCCTAATTTCTTTCTTTGTTTCAGCTTCTACATAGCCACAACCTGCCCCTGTCTTCTCTAAGCTCCTCTTTATGTAGCTCAAAGAGCCACCCTTTATATATCATAGGTAATTGAGTGACGTGAAATATTTATCTGTGGCAGCAGTTTAATGCCATCATTCCTTTTATTGTGACAATCCCAAACCAGTTTTAACTGAAAATGAAATATAAATGGCTAAGTTGTATTTAGATATTCTCTGGGTTAAGACAGGACAATTGTTGAAAAAAGACAAAAATGTAATGCATTGATCCTCATCCACCTGCAGGAGAAGATGATTAAAATAATTTGGAAGAAAGAGAGGGGTTTTCTAGGAGTAATTAGTCTTTTTGGAGCATTAGAATTTTTTGAATTTTCTGTTGGGGGAGGTGTCTCAGTCCATTCAGATTGCCTAACAAAATACCTAGGACTCGGTAATTTATAAACAATAAATATTTATTTCTCAGTCTTGTCATTGGGAAATCCACGACCAAGGCACCAACAGATTAAATATCTGGTGAGTGCTAGCTCTCTGCTTCATAGATGGTGTCTTCTACCTCTCTGCAATTGGTGGAAGGGCAAACAAGCTCCCTTGAGCTTGTTTTTATATGACTGCAACCCCATTCATAAAGGCTTTGACCTCATGACTCCACCTCCCAAAGGCCCCACCTCTTAATACTATTACACTGGGGATTAGGTAAGAACAGAGGTACTGAGTGGTGGATAAGCACAAATATTCAGATGACAGCAGATAGGTCACATTGTTGGCATTTATATTTTTATATTGATGGGGCGTTCTTTTCATTGGGATGTCTGATTCATACATGAATCTTCCCTTGAAAATATTCTCCCAACCACCAGAAGGTTTTTCTGAAATTGGGGTTAGAGAATGTTTCTAAACATGAGGACCAGAAGTAGTTTGCCATTATCGTTCACTGATCACAAAGGAAGCTGCTGAAGTATAGGACACATGCACAGAAGGAAGGCTGAACATTACCGGTAACCCACTCAGTATAAAACTTGCCTCCAGTTTCTTGTAAAGCTGCTGTTGTTTTACAGGAAATTCTCAGTTTCAGTAAACTAGAGTAGGCCATAGACAGTAGCAAATTTGCAAGTCATTCCTCTCTGCATCAAGAAACCACTCACTGGGGCCACAGGATCTTATCAGCCCAGAATAAAGAGTAGATCTATTGCTGAATGAGGGATAGTTAAGGAAAGGGCATGCCTCTTAGATTTTCCAACAGCAGGGAACTCTGGAAGGGGTTCTTGTGGGGTACAGTGCTTTTCAAGTGTACTGCAAGATAGAGCTGCAGGGAAGACACCAACAGAAAGGGCTGGCAGTGAACTAGCTATACATCAGCTAGAAAGTCATCCCATGTCCTCCTATTCCCTATGACCCATGTAGGTGATGGATGAAAGACAAACAACTTGGAGATTTCTCATGGGGAAGATGTATAGAGAAAAGTATTAAATCATGAAAAGTACCTGAAATAGTGATAATACCTTAATTTGTCTTAATAGTTTGTTTAGAGAAACTAAACTATAATCTGTCAGTGACTGGAAAATGATATTAACAGTGTTTACCTGTAGAAGACAAAAAATATCCTCTGCTCCAAGCAGATGAGGAATTCTGGGGCAGAAGGTAGAAGTATAGTCATTAGACTGTCCCAATGAGCTCCGCTGCTCAATAACCACAGCATGTCTCTGTCCTGCTTAAAACCTTCCAATGGCTTCCCCTTGTATTTGGAATAAACTCTAAATGCTACATGTCATGCAAGACCCCAAGTTCTGGTTCCTTCTCATCTCATTTTACTCATTTATTACATTTCAGCAGTATGACACACCTTTTGATACGCTAATGAACTAGCTTGTTTCCATCTCAGGCCTTCAGCACTTTTTACTCTTTCCACTTAGAGTACTGTCACCTCAGATTTCTTCATGGCGGAGCTCAAAATATAACTTGATGGGGAAGCCTTTTCTAACCACCCCCTCCAATATTTCTATCATTCCAAGTTACTCTCTTTAAACTTGCTCTTATTTTTCTCATATACTCTATCATACTATCAAAGTGAACTAAACGTCGCCTGAGAAGAACTCTGTACTTCTATATTTGAGTCCTTGTGGACAAACTACAATCTGGATTAATAGATAGACAAGACTGAAAACCTAACTTACAAGTATGCGTTTGCAAAAATAGCTGAGTCTTGGCCAATCTCAGCGGCTGTACTTCAACCAGTCATATACTGCTGAGTGTTCAAACTATGTTCAAACAAGACAAAGGTGGAGCTGTAACTAACCCAGTCATTCTGTACCTCACTTCCAGTTTCTGTAGGTCATTTTTTTCTTTTTTCTTTCTTTTTATCTATATATCTTCTTCCACTACATGGCTGTGCTGGAGTCTTTGTGAATCTGTTGTGATTCCAGGGGCTTCTTGATTCACAAATCCTTCATTGCTCAATTAAACTTCTTAAAATTTAACTCAGCTGAAGTTTTTCTTCTATCAGATGGGGTTAGAATTGGGATCTGAAGTAGAGCTTCTAGTGACCCCCCAGGAGCACTAAGTGAACAATTGAGGTACCTGCAGGACCTACCTTTGTCCATTGATCTCTAGGAGCAGCTGGGATCATGGGTAAGCTCCCTCTTGGATTTTGGAATCCACAGATTTGTTTTTTCAGCTTTCTAAGTTTCTTTGAGCAAATATCTGATCCAACCTGGGTTTGAAAATTGCATGAGAAACTGGGCTGGGGCCAGGAATGGATTTGATCAAGAATTAATAGGCTTGGATTCAGTTAGAGGCCTCTTATATCTAACTGGGTTAGAAGGAAACCGGTAGTAAGGAGTAATATTAAAGGGGTTATAAAACTTGGCCTTCAAAAATTCACAGGGATTTTGTTTCATTTTTCTTGCATATTTAGGTAGGAAAAAATCATAGGCTACATTGATCAAGAAAACCTGAGATTAAAGCCAATATTTTAGGAAAAAATGGAATCTTTAATTTCTGGAAAACTGAGTTCTTTCTGGCTTACACATCAGGCCTACAAGGCAGTGAAGTCTTAAAGAAACGGCAAAATCTTACAAAAGGTAATTTACGGTGGAACATTCCAAATGAACAACCCATTTAAAAATGGGGGTTCTCAGTAAAGTCCCTTTCACCTAAGTACATGTTTAGCACTATGGGATATTAACTGCTATTCTCTTTGGATTAATCTGTCTTACACTTTTTGCTGATGGCTATAGGTGACAGGATTAGGCATGTACAGGACCATGGGACATGGGGAACTTTTTTCTCTTCAAAATGGTAAACTTGAGAGCTGATGGGACTACTGGAAAAAATCACTTTGCTGTTTACAAGAGGCTGCCTGAACTTTTCAGTGTTAGTGCAATAAATGGGTCTTGCTCTGGCCTCCCTGAGCTGTTCAGCTTCCCCACCCTGCCACAGGCAATACTTTTCTTTCCCTGCTTTTCCTTTCCTACCTTTCCTGTTACTAGGGCAACAATCTTGCCCAGAGACCACATGTTGAAAGTCCTAGTCAAAGGTTGGATTAAAGATGACAGGGCTCATCTGAGGGCAAATTTAAGCTATGCCCGTTTGCTATCGGGTGCTAAGCAGAGCAGCTAATGTCTATGTTTTATCACACGTATTTTGCTCTGACCAGAACAAAAAGGGATAATTTTCATTTGTGACGTGGCTTGGCCCCAGGGCAATGGTGTGGCAAGCCTGGTCACTAGGGCCACTGAGGAAAAGAAAACCCAGAAACCTAGCATGTCAGCAAAATAATTTCTTACCAGTCAGATTTCTGGCTTTTCTCCTTCTTTTATTCTGTGCATACTGGTTAAATGAATGAGAAAAATCACTGTTATTGACTTTGGGAGGCAGAGGCAGGTAGGTCATTTGAGGTCAGGAGTTCTTGACCAGCCTGGCCAACATGGTAAAACCCCATCTCTACTAAAAAAAAAAAAAATACAAAAATTTGTTGGTTGTGGTGGCAGGCATCTGTAATTCCAGCTACTCTGGAGGCTGAGGCAGGGGAATCACTTGAACCGGGAAGTTGCAGTGAGCCGAGATTGAGCCACTGCACTACAGCCTGGGCAACAAGAGTGATACCTTGTCTCAAAAAAAAAAAAAAAATTGATAATATAAAGACATTTAGTCTAAATTATGCAGGTCAGAGATTAGGTTTGCTTAATATTTTAAGGCCATAAACTGCTTTGACTTTTGAAAGTTGTTCAATTTATTTTGGAGATACTAAATTGTAAATAAGACCTGGAGATATGTGAAATTAGCCATGTCCCCTAGCTATGCAAAGGAGGTTATAAATAAAACAGATTTTTATACAAGAAATAATATTATATGGTAAATTCTTGTCCTAAAGTAAAATGAGTGGTTGTTTAAAAAGAGAGATGTTTAGGACAAGTCAAAAAGTTCAAGGTCTGTGTAACTCATGAAACAATTTGAATAAGGCAAACACGGAGAGCTGTAACCAATCCAGCTGTTCTGTACCTCACGTCTGATGTCTGTAGGTCATTTTCCTTTTTTTGTTTATAAATTTTCTTTTACCACTTTGCTGTGCTGGGGTCTCTGTGAACCTGCTGTGATTCTGGGAGTTTCCCAATTTGGAATTGTTAATTGTTCAATTAAACGTCTTTAAATTTAATTCTGCTGAAGTTTTTATTTTATCAATAGTTTTTTTAAAATATGAGGTTTTTGTTTATTTGTCATTGCCTGCTGCTCTACTAGAATGTAAAGTCCTGAGGTACACGTTTCTCTTGTTTAGCACCATTCTTAGATCTTTCAGAAGATCACAAATTTTCAATAAATATTTATGGAACAAATGATTCCATGTTAGGCATAGTTTTAACCAAAACACTGTTTTGAGTGTTGGCTTTCATAAAGTGTGTCTTAAAGTAGCTCTATGTAGAAATCTGATTTAGGAATCATCCACGATAATACACAAAAGGGCAACAACACACAATAATCAGGCGGAGATGAGGTAGAAGATATCATGTAATAGAAAGAGTCGTATTTATGAAAGAAAAACAATCCAATTTTATGTTATGATCAGAAGGTGATTTTTGTAGTTCTGGGTCAACAGATACAGGTGTAAATTGTGCACAATAGTGGTCTCATTTATGTCCCTTACCACATATCTATATCCCTTTGCCCTCGAATTCTGTAGTTTACTCCAATATGACTGAGCTCAAACATGTGAATTCTTATGGCGAAAAGGAGGTTAACAACCACTGTGTAAGCAGAGTCTTGATAAACATGTTCATTTATTTTTATACATAATTAGGGTTATCTGCTTTTCTGCCTCTGCCCTTCCATGAATAAGCACACATTGGAACAAACTGCAGGAATTTGAGACACATATGAAAAAATAGCCGAGGCTTTCCTAAACTAGCCAACAGCCAGCCAACTTTCCAATATATGAGAGAGCCCAGCCCCAAATCAGCAACCCACAACTGACTGAAGAAACAAAAGTGAACGCAGTTAAGAAGAGATGTCCAGCTAATCTATAGGCTGGTGGATTTGGGGGTCATCATGCAGCAATTACTGTGGTATAAATGAGAGAGTAAATAAGAACCACTAACATGCTGATGACTCTCAAATCCATAGCGCTACATCCAACTCCCTAGTCCACTTATTCTCTTGAGAATAAGACATAAATAATACTGCCTATTCAATGCTAACAAAAAGAGCAAAATCTTTTGATTTTGCGTTTTCTATGAAATATTAAATTTAGTATTTATAACAATTCTTTCTAATGGTGAAAATGAAGCTTATAAAGGGTAAATACTTTTCTAAGTATCCCACTAGCTAATAAATAGCAAATCTAAATCTCAAACCCAGGAAATTTAAGTTCATAATCTGTGTTTTTGCCTACTGAGCTTTTCTCTTTATATTCATAGCCATTGGCCAGAATATCCTGAAGCTCAGTCAGCATGTGCAATGTTGAACTCTATCCCAACTGCATTTTTCAACAAATCTGTTTTTCCTGCTATAATTTTCTTGCCAGTAAAAGTTCAAAAGAAAAATAGGGCCATATCCTAGAAAACCTCTCCCTGCTTGCTTCCACATCAATTAGTAACAAGGTACTGTTTATTTTAACTCAATAGCTCAGGTATTTTGTCCTCTGTTTCACATGTCCAGTGTTACTGCTCCAGGATAGAATCTCACCATTTATGAGGACTTTGTGACTGAGAACTCTTTCTCCAATATGGCCTTTTCGCCATTCGCCACCCTTATTCTAGAATAAGTTTTCTAAAAACCAACTCCCACTTTCTCTGCTTAAGATGTTTCAATGGTTCCCTATAGCCCTTTATATGATATTTAAAGTCTTTAGCAAGATATAAAAGCCTCTGTCACCCTGTCTGTGCTTTGTCTTCACTCTTATATCTACTCATGTTCCACTAAAGCATATTGCATCAGCCATCCTAAACTACTTCATGTCCCTGAATATACCATGCTTTTTCATGGCTCTATTTCTTTCCATTTTCTGATCTCGCTGTTTGGAACATTTTCCCTCCACCTTGCTAATCATCTTGTGCTTTTTCACCAAGATTGCTCTTGCTTCACTTCCTCCTGGAGGCCTTCTTTGAAATACATTTACCTCCACCTCACTCCACCCGCCCACCTCATCAGGCTATTAGTGAAGCCAGGATCGTGTATGTCTCTATTATGGTTCTTATCATACTGCATTGTCATCTTCGGTTTTCTTGTCTGTTTCTTTGCAACAGACTGAGAGCTCCTAAGTGCAAACACATGCCTTGTTAATCATGGTGTTCTCAGCCTGTGGAACATGGCAGATATTCAATGAATGCGATCTAGATGAAACAATGAATAAATGCATGAAGTATTTTCTTTTCCTCTGCTACTCAGCCTAGGATAAAATTCACTAGGTTGATGAGAGTTTAGGAAAACATCATCAAAAGGAAGAAGGAAGCATTCAAATGAAAATGGTAACTAAATGTAAAGGTGTTGAAAATGGCAAGTAAGATTCTAATGACATTTCACCTTCTCCCTCCTTAAAGATTGTTCTTTCTTGAACACAAAATACCTCTGCACAATTCTAATACTAGATCACGAGTTTATGATAGGTGTATATGCTACTCTTTACAAGTCCAAAAGGACTAAAAAATTAAACACAGCCTTGTCTGACACGTGATAAGTAATTATTGCATTTCCCTTTCTTTTTTTATCCATAAAGCAATCTTGCAGCAATACAGCACAATAAACTCTTCCTTCTCTTCTTTATGAAACCACATACAAACTTTGATTATGGTTTGTTTATTGAATATTGGGTCTTATTAAAAAATGCATGGATCAATAATATATTGATATCACCATGTAATATTAGGAAACAAAAGCAGTTAAACTGTCATTTTAAAAGCCTGGGCAGAAAATAATAAGAGAATTATAGTCAACTCTTTCTTTAATTTGGCACAACAGTATGCTGTAACACAAAATGAATCTATTCAGATCAGGTATTCACCATGAGCATTCCTCAGGGTCTGAGCTTTTCAGAAGCTTTGCCCACTGTGAAGAACATAGTTCAGACATTTCTTTATAAGTAAAACTAAGAATCATTTAAATGCATTTAATCTAATATTCGCTTCACTATTATGCTCTGCATAGTAGTTTATTGAAATCAAATTAATATGGAAGGAAGAATTAAGCAATTATTTAATGATATTTTCTGGAGGATGAAGCAGATTTTAGGAGAATGAAAATGCATGTGTGTGTGTATGTGTGTGTGTGTGTGTGTGTGTTATATCCTAAAGTTGGAGAGAGAGTGAATTTTTATTTTTAATTTTTTTCTATTTATATCACCTAATTGCAATTCTCTGAGCCCTGCAATTTAGGTTAAATTGGGTCTTACCATGTGACTCAAAAGTAATCAAACACAACTGAATTCCAATGTTAACATAATGCTTGATGTTTCACAGATAACCTATGTCTTTTATCAGTGATGTTCAAGGCCTTAAGAGCAAAATTTAATTGTACACACTGAGGTAGGGTGAGCAGGAGAGCTATTTTCAAGAAAAAACATAACACTGTGTATTTTTCAAATTACATTGTGTGGGCCTGAAGTAATTAAGGCCAATCCTGCACATAAATATCAATGAAATTTATGTGTTGTGTATCTTAAGTACCTTAAACATCCAATTTTGAGTAAAAATATTCCAGTACATCAAAAAATGCTATACTTGTAGAAACAAAGTTACAATAATATTATAGTGTGGCTTTGTATTTGAGTTCATATACTTACTTCACATAAGTATGTATTTGACAACACATACTTACTTTCTAGACCTATAATTTGGAGAGCTCATATCTTAAATTACTCCAAAGACACAAAATAATAAATATAATTGCAAATCAATGTCACCAGGGATTTCAGCAACCTGACACATACTTTAATTCCTATACTCAATAAATACAGTAAAATAGGCTTAAATATGTACACTAAAACATCCTCATCTGGAGAAGTGAGATCCATGTATAAATTTGCTATGCCATATTCTGAGTGCTGTAAATTTGACTAGGTATGATAAATCTTCCATTGACCAAATATAACAGATTTGGGTGTTATCACCAAAAATGGAAAAAGAACTCTATAGTCACACTCTCTTTGAGAGGTGGGTGCCCTGGACATAATTTTCATTTCTGAGATTGGATCAGTATTTTGGAAAATTAAAATCTACTACTCCAGATTTACTAAACATGTTCAATGTTCAATTCATGCATCACATACCAGTGCAGATGTAATTTTTAGAACCTTGAGTAATTTATGGGCTGATTAATGCATCAGACTAAATAATAAATCAGCAGGATATGTACTTTGCCATGTTCCTTTCACTTGTTAAAGAACCTTATTTTAAATAAACACTTTTTGGCCAGGTTCAGTGGTTCACGCCTGTAATCCCAGCACTTTGGGAGGCTGAGGCAGTGGGATCACTTGAGGTCAGGAGTTCCAGACCAGCCTGGCAAATATGGTGAAACCCTGTCTCTACTAAAATTACAAAAATGAGCCAGGCATGGTTTCAGACACCTGTAATCACAGCTATTCAGGAGGCTGAGGCAGGAGAATCATCTGAACCCAGGAGGTGGAGGTTGCAATGAGCCAAGATCACGCCACTGCCCTCCTGCCTAGGCGACAGAGTGAAACTCCATCTCAAAAAAAAAAAAAAAAAACACTTTTAGGCCCCACTCCTGGAATGTTTAATTTTTTAGATCTGGTGTATGTTGATTGAGGCCAGACTGTCAAAAATCTGTGGATCAGCACTGGGTTAGCCACTGAGATAAAAATTGTTGAAAGAAGCTGGCAAGTCAATAAGCAACCAGTATACAAAGAACCTGGTAGACCCATTATGATTAATTTAATGTATATTTAACATGCTTAGCATAGCACTGGGCATACAATAAATGCTCAATAAATGCTAATTATTGTTGCTGTTTTATCTATGATAAAAATTATATTTTAATGAAATATTATGATGTGAAATTGGAATACATTTAATTTTATCAATAAACTACTCAGACATTACTTTTTTTTTAGAGAGGCAAACAAATCTTATTTTAATCACTGTGTGTATTAAAACCATATAAAAACCCTGTATTTAATCAGACTCCTTTTTAGTTATGCAGAATTTACCATAAAATGTAAATACAGGGCTAAGTTCTAACAGTGTCATAGTCCTATGGTGAAGCATAGGGTAGTGGAAGAAATGGAGGTTTTTGAATATTTTGCACTTGATTTAAAAAAAAAAAATCCCAGTTCTATGACTTGATAAATGCATGGCCTTACCCTTTCTGAACTTCAGTTTCCTCATTTAAATATACACCTCCTGAAATTTTTATGAGAATTTAATTAGATTAGTCATATGAATCATGTGTCTTAAGTATATAGTAGGCATACAAAGATCAGTTTTCCTCATTCCCTTTCCCAATACTCAGTACAACAAATTAGAATGTGTCCAGTTTTCAGTGAGGTTTTTAAAAAAAATATATTTCCATGGAAGAAACTTCAAATCATTTAGGGTTTCTATTTTAAAATAACAGTATGTTGTAGCCTCCGTGAAAGTTTTCAAAGTTGATTATTAGCTTCCACTTTCTTGTTTATGTTCCTCAGTGAGGCTAGCAGTCAGCACTGGGAACACATATTCTAGTACCCTGAAAACCTGGAACCAAATTAAGAAGGAAAACCTATTTTGTATTAAGATTGAAAGAACCTTGGAATTTTAAGCATGGCAGATATATCTGTGGTTAAGAATGAGGGCTCTGAATTCAAACTTCTTTGTAAGTGCCAACTCGTCCATTTGTTATCTGCCACCTTGGGCAACTTACTCTTCCTCCCTAAGCTTCAGACTGTGGATAATAAGAACCATCTCATAGAATAAGAATTAATTTTGATAATGCGATGGAGTGCTTATAATGATGTTCAATAAATAAATATGTATTATAGTGATACATTCAGAGCATAATTCTTCTTTTGTTTTAGTTATGAGTAATAAATGATAATGACACTAAAATACAGTTCGAATTATCTGAAAGCACTGGGCATTGCCCTTATAAGAGAAGCTTCTTAATACTTTTCCAGGGATACTGGTATGTTATTATTGTCCATTCTCCTTTACAGTTTATCATCAAAAGAATTTCATCCCCGCCTCACAATTTCATCTTTGTATGTATGCATGTATGTATGCATTTATTTATTTATTTTTTATTTTAATAGCTTTGGGGGTATAAGTGACATGGATCAATTATATAGCCTTGAATTCTGAGATTTTAGTGCACCCATCACCAGAGTAGTGTACATTGTACCTAATGTATAGTGTTTTTTTTTTTAATCTCTAACCCATCTCTTCTCCTTCCCCTTCTGAGTTCCTTAAGTCTACTATATAACTCTGTATGCCTTTGTGTACTCATAGCTTAGCTCCCACTTATAAGTGAGAACATAAGGTTTTTGGTTTTTCACTCCTGTGTTACATCACTCAGAATAATGGCCTCCCGCTCCATCCAGCTCCAAGTTGTTGCAAAAGATACTATTTCATTCCTTTTAAAGGAATGGACACTCTGTTTAGCACACGGTGCTGGGAAAATTTGCAAGCCACATGTAGAAGAATGAAACTGAATTCTTATCTCTCACCTTATACAAAAATCAACACACAATGAATCAAAGACTTAAGTATAACACCTGCAACTATAAAAATTCTAGAGGACAACAGTGGAAAAACTCTTCTAGATATTGGCCTAGGTGAAGAATTCATGACTAAGAACCCAAAAGCAAATGCAACGAAAACATAATTACCTTTTTACCCCTCCTCAGTCTTTCTCTCAGTTCTTTACCTTGCCCATATAGAGAAATTGTTACACTGGAAATCAGTCTTATACTTCAAATCGTTCACAAAATGCTACTTCTACCCCTTTGCCTTAAATAAAATTTGACTTTTTCCTGCTGTAACTTATTTTTTTTTTCCAGATGGAGTCTCACTTTGTTGCCCAGGCTGGAGTGTAGTGGTGCAATCTTGGCTCACTGCAGCCTCCTCCTCCTGCGTTCAAGCGATTCTCCTACCTCAGCCTCCTGAGTAGCTGGGATTACAGGTGTGTGCCACCACACCCTGCTAATTTTTGTATTTTTAGTAGAGACTAGGTTTCACCATGTTGGTCAGGCTGGTTTTGAACTCCTGATCTCATGATCCATCTGCCTTGGCCTCCCAAAGTGCTGGGATCACAGGCATGAGCCACTGCGCCCGGCCCTGCTGTAACTTTTTTTTGAAGAAGAAGAATTTGCTTTATCAGCCATACTCCTATATTTCAAGCATTGTAGGCAAAATTAATATGCACCAAAGGCTTCTGTCACTTCAAGATCATTTCATGGAGAAATTTCATGTAGAAAACTGTTTTCTTTCAAGATTTTATTGAAAGAAATATAACCTACCTCTGGACATATGTCCTAGCTATTCAAGGTCTCCACAGCTGTGCCCCCATTGTTCTGCCTGTCTTTATTCCTATATTATCACAGACTCATCTAAGTTTGGGTGTTCAATTATTTAGCAGTCTGATAATAGATATTCTTCTATCTCTTATCACAAAAATATTACTTGTCTTCCTTTATAGGAACCTACTCTCATGATCACACTTTGAACCCCACCATTCATCCCACAAGCACGCATTAAGTATCTACTGTGTGCCAAGTACTTCTGAGTACTACATCATAGAGCAATGATCTAAACAGATAAAAATCCCTGCTTTCTTAAAACTTGCTTTTACCAAAGGCTATTACAACCACAGTGTTCCCATTCCTTTTTCCAGGTATACTTGCTTGCCGCCTCTCTCATAGCCCTCTGTGCTTAATAAAGCCTTAATTTTCTCCCAGGCTAATGCCTTACATTGGCATTACTTCCAACTGTAGTCTTTGTAATGGTATAAGAGCTTGAATCACTGTTGATATTCTGTGGTTTTGGACCACTTCCAATCCACTAATTCACTACTTTAGTGCAATTTCAGCACGATTCCTTTGGCAGAGTACTGCTAGAGGAAAATCATAGAATCAAGCTGGTCATTGCAAAATTAGTGTTCAGCTTCAGATAGAGTTTTAGCAGAGCAGAGCAGATGATTTTCTCTTCACAGTTTTAGTTCTTAAGGTATTGTTAACTTCAGCATGCTACTCAAAGACCCAGGCAGTATTCCAGTTCCTTATGTTTGAAGATGATCTTTCTTCCTATTTTGCAAGAATATTAAGTTACTCAATAGTAAATGTATTTGCTACCCTTAATTATTCATACCTATGTTTAGTTATGTTTTCTTCATTCACTCAAGACGTATTTACTGAGTACCTTTTAGGTTTCAAGGTCTATTCTAGGACCTCAGAATATATCAGAGCCTAAAACTAATGAGTATGTCTGCCCTCATGTAACTTACATCCTAGCAAGGATAATGGATATTAAGCAATGGCTACAAAACACACATACATAAAAAAATTGTTATTATATTGTTATATAATACTATAATAATGTATCAATGTTATAATATATGTATATATGATATTAGTGTTATGGGTCGGTATTAACATAAAAGCAAACTAGAGCAATGCAGCAAGGTTACAGGGATCAGGGACGCTAGGTGCTTGCAATATTAAATTACCTGATCATAGGAGGCCCCATCAAGATTAGTTTTGAACAGTCTTGAGACATGAAATGTTCATTGAATCTCAGAGTTAGGCTCTAAGCTCAGAAGAATATAATCCACTTACATAAGGTTAAATGTCCATCTCCAAAGTTAACTAAATTTGGCACTGCTTTCAATTCATTATTCCTTTTCTCCTCTATAATTTATAACATTTTTCTTTCCATAAACATGGCCTAATCTTTGTAAATTAAATAAACATTAAGAAATTCTGTCCTACACTGGACCATATCTAACTATTTCTTCTCTTACCACGTGAGTTAATTGAAAACAAACAAACAAACAGGCAGATGTTATAATTTGGAAGTCCATAAATCCAGTGTGGCTCATGAATGTATTTATTTTGCCACAATCATATTTTGAGAAGTATAAATTTTAATTTGAGTAATTTTAGGCATGGCATATGTTTTCTACTGGGCAATGCTTCAAATGACTATACACATATTAAACTCTTCTTGCTTCTTTTATTTATGTTACCCATTTGGTCCCTAAATCATTTGAGTTTATAAACTTGGGCCTAGACTTCTGGCTATATCTGATAGCAGATTAAGAGGGACTTTTGAAATTAACTACTATATTCATTGCACTATCTATAAAAATTTCCAAAATAGAAAAAATCTGGTAATAGAAGTATAAGATAACAATATTGTTATCTGAAGAAATTTATTATTATTGGGACTAGATTTTTATACTACATGTAGTCTACCCTTATAGCCAGAAGAACATTTTTTTCCCAGTGAATAAAAGAAACATTGTAAGTCATCTTTAATATATTTTCTATCTTTGGGGTTTAAGAGCAACTTACACCTAAAATTATACTTGCTTACCTCAACTACATGGAAATCATCCTCCGAGTCAGAGTCATGCTCTTTATCTAATCCTAATAGCATAATAATTTATATCTCTACTTACAGAATATGTCTCTACTGTACAAAAAAATTAGGAAGTAAAGGAAGATGAACAATGTTATACAGTTTTCTCACAGCAATCTAGCAATTCTTTGAGAAGTGACCAAAATGAGAAGTCTTGTGGGGAACAGTACATCCTGATAGACTCTGTGTGTGTGTGTGTGTGTGTGTGTGTGTGTGTGTGTGTGTGTGGTATTATTCTGGAAATAAAACCCTTAACTTCTTGATATGTCAACAGCCTTCTTCTGACCAAGAGCGCAGAAGTCATTTCACACACTTGAGTTGCAATGCTTCATATCATTTTATCCTGATTCTCTGGTCTAACAGATTAGGTCAGGAAACAGTGTATGAACTATAGGTTCACCAGTGTCCCAAGAGAGTCTGGTATAAAAACTCTGCTGACAATGAACTCAGAATGACTGTCTCTTAGGGATTTGAAATGCAAGAGGTAATGGTAGAAATAAGAAAGAGACATAAGAACAGAGATAAAGATGGGGGTTGGAGGAAAGAGAAAAGAAGAGAGACAAAGAGAAAAGTAAAAAGGTAAAGTGCTACCTTTTAGTGGCAGGAAAAGGCAAATGAGTGATAGGGAGTGTTTCTATTTTAGTTTTTTATAATAGATTAAGTAGATCTCACTCAATATGAAATCTATCCTCTTAACAAATTTTAAGTGTATAATGCAGTATTATTAATCTAGGGATAACATTGCACAACAGATCTCTAGAATTTACCCATCTTGCGTAATTGAGACTTTATGCCAGTTGATTAGTAATTTCCCATTTCTCCTTTCCCCCAGCACCTGGTAACCACAATTTTACTTTCATTATATAAATTTGACTTTTTGTATAACTCTTATAAGTGAAATCATGCAGTATTTATTCTTGGGTTACTGGTTTATTTCACTTAGCCTAATGTTCTCAAGTTAATCTGTGTTGTCACAAATTGCAGAATTCCCTTTTTTATGGCTGAATAATATTCTATTGTATGCATATGCCACCTTTTCTTTATCCATTTATCCACTGATGGACACATAGGTTATTTCCATGCCTTGGCTAGTACGGATAGTGCTGCAATGAACATTGGAGTGCTAATATAGCTTCAAGGTCCTGATTTGAATTCTTCCAGATAAATACCCAGAACTGAATTTGCTGGATTGTATGGCAGTTTTACTTGTACTTTTTTGAGAAATCTTCGTACTGTTTTCCATAGTGACTGCACCATTGTGCATTTCTGCCAATAGTCAATAAGAGTTTCCATTTTCCCACATCCATGCCAATACGGCTTGTCTTCTGTTTTTTGATAATAGCTATTCTAGCAGATGAGAGGTGATATCTCACGAAGCACAAAGCTAGCAGAGTCATATTCCCGGATTTTACAATGTAAAATAAAGTAATGCTAAAGTAATTAAAACAAAATTACACTATCATAAAGGCAGACATATAGTCCAAATGGAACAGAACAGACAGCTCAAAAGTAAATCCACACAAATATGATCAACTGATCTTCAGCAAGAATATAAAAAATACACAAAAGGAAAAAGACAGTCTTTTCAACAGATGGTGTTAGGAAAACTGGATATACAAAAGAATGAAATTAGACTCATCTTATACCATACATATAAATGAAAATGGACTAAAGACTTAAATGTAAGACCTGAAATTCTATTAACTCCTGGAAGAAAACATAGGGGAATCGCTTTGTGACTTTGGTCTTGGCAATGATTTCATGGATATGACACAAAAGATACAGGCAATAAAAGCAAAGAAAGACAAATGGGATAACATCAAACTAAACTTCTGCACAGCAAAGAAAACAGTTAACAGAGTGAAATGTCAACCTATGAAATGGGAGATAATATTTGCAAACAGTGTATCAGATAATGATTTAATTTATAAAGCAGACACGGAATTCCTACAACTCAATAACAAACCACTACTCTGATTCAAACATGAACTAAAGACTTGAATAGACATTTCTCCAATGAAGACATATAAATGGGTAACAGATATTTGAAATGAAACGAAGCATATTATTAGTACAGTGCTCAAGTAGGAAAAAAGAGATCTCCTGATGCTAAAGGGTCCGTAAAACCACTGGGTAATTTGAGTTGTGTGAAACCATTTTAACTTACCATGAAGAGTAGACAGATATCTGATGAGGAGCTACATTGTCTAAGAAAGAATTGCAGACCTCCATTGAAAGAACCATAGGGGCCAAGCAAAGCCCCAGCTTTGTCCAGCAGATATGCTTCCAATAAATATCTCTCTGATGGGAACCACATGGGGCTTTCCAAATTTAGATTCAAAAGGAAAACAGTGAGAGGGGATAAGAACATTTCATGTAACATGAATATTAAGAAATATGTATTCTGAATACTTCAAAGGCATTCAGAAGAGAAAACAAAGGACGTATGAAAATATATTGAAATACAATGAAAAGGGAGTACTGCTTTGAAGATTCTGAATAAAAGCCCATTTCTAAAAATAATTTTTACCAAAACTAAATCTTCAAATTGTTGGTATTCTGCCTCTACCCTGGGTTGTGATCAACAACATTTACTGCAGTTGTGCATTGCTAAGTAAGTATGAATATGTGCCCTTAAAGGCAGAACCTTTGCTATTATTTTTGTGGTTGTCATAGGTTATTATTAGCAAAAAAATAGCTATTTAAAACTTTCCAGTGTATCTTGAGTTGCAGAGAACAAGTCAACTTGAAACAGGCAACTACATTCAATTATTTGGGCTATTCATGGGCCTCCCATATCAGAACACAGCTCTCCCTCACTGAAGTTAAATTAATAACACTCTGTCATAAGTAAAAAAATGTGCTTAACTTTTTAAAAAACATTAATTTTCATGGAAATTATGATATAATGTATTTCAACCAAAAAAAAATCAAAGTTAGAAAAATATATTAATTGAATAATGAAAACAAATGAATGTGAATAATAAATAATTGAAAGTAAGTGAATACAATGGATACTATTTGATATAATTTTTTTCTAGAGTCAAAAGCCAAGGAGGAAGAGTCTTGATAGTGAATGGTGGGTGGTGGAGAGAAGAATGCAAGGGAGTCATCTCTTATGGGTAAGTTCTTCTTTCTGAACCATATTCCTTACAATGTTTTCACCTTACTCAAATTTCACTGAAAAAAAATAAGATATAGTACAGAAAATAACTTTCGGGCAAAATTTAGGTGAATCAAAGAATGCAATGAAACACATGTATAGACCGCATACATTCAACAGGTCAGATATTATAGAAAATGCTATCCCTGCCCATCTCTTGCTTGGTAAAATTATACAAAGCCAAACATTATGGGTTTATTTGAATGTGGTACAGAAGTCAAATTTGTTCTATACATTATTCTCTAAATAAAACACTTGTAGTAAGTTGGTGAGTGTGCATTTCTGAAACTGTATTATCGAAATGTTACATTTTATGTCACATTTATTAAGTATAATGTTTGAGAAAAAGTCATGTTAAATGAGTGGCGAAATGTGTTACTCTAACAGTTTTATGTGTGCTAAGTTTGTAAAATCCATTCTTCTTACTACCTTAGGCTTAACTTCTCCACATCAACAGGCCCGGTTTCCTTCTCCAGCTTCATGTGCATAACTGGTCTTGCTCACTCTGCTCTGGTCACGCTGTCCTCCTTTTTTTTCTTCCAGTATTCTTAACATGCTTTTTCTCAGGGGCTTTGCAATGGTTTTTCTCTGCTGCAAACACTCATTCCTCCACATGTTAGCATGGCTCATTCTTTACTGGACTGCCTGTCTTCATTAATAAGATGCAGGATCCATGAAGATAGATTTTGTCTGCTTTTTTTACTGCTTTATACCTACCACCCAGCACGTAGTAGATGTTCAGCGAACATTTGATGTTGAACAAGTGAATAAACAGGCAACATATTTTTTTTATAAAGATATTAAGCAAAAGAACAATCATAGCCCTAGAATAAGGGTTCAACATGACAATTTTTTTTGCTTTTTTGTTCTTGTCTTGTTTTCCTTTGCTTAAAGGCAACCACATTGCCCATACCACCTTGAATAGTGGTGCTTGACTGTAGCTGCTAAGATGTTGAACAAATCTGAATAAGTAATCAAGGAGCTTTAAAATGTACAAACCTCAGAGAGAATGTAAATTATTCACAAATATACTTCCATATGCCTATGAGGATCATCTGTTTTTTTTTTAAAAAAAATCTCTAAACTGAGAATTGCTTTTGCTGTTTACATTTTTGCAAACTTAATTTACTGAGAAACCAATGCTCATTTGTATTTCTATAAATAGGCCAGTTTCTTTTAAAGATACACATTTAAAGCTGTCTTTAGAAATCGACTGCTTTTTAAAGTATTCATTTGTGCTTTTCCTTAAATATTAAAATAAAAATATTTTATATAGATTATGTGGGTCCAAGTGATTAAAGATAATGTAAACTATAATAGCATTTATATAACTATTCTGCTTCCTTGTATCTATGTTATCAATGTATTTTCTCATTTTATCCTTACAACCATACTGAATGAGAAATGACAGTCACTTCACTTCTATTTTGCATATTGGGAAACTAAAACTAAAAGAGATTATATGATTTACTGAATTAGAGAATGAGCCAAAGAGTAGAAGATATACATACATGACTTGTGGGCTAGCATTTGCTCTTCCATTTTAAATCCTTTCCTTAAATAGCTTGTAAAAAATCAGTGGTATTTCCAGCAAAAAATCATAAAGCTTGAAGCTAGTAATCATATTCTCATCAAAGAACCCATTTTTAGTTAATCAGGCTCTATGTCCACAGCCTTATCCTTTGCAGCTTTATAAAGCATTCCTTTTCAAATTGCATGTTTTCTCTGTATTTCATACAGCATAAGAGAAAATATCAGTAAGTCTATGCATGCATCACACAATAATTAAAATTGCAGAGTTCAGTATGGTTTTCTAGGTACCTATAATATAAACAAGTCAAGAGAAAAATTCGTGAGTAGAAACAAACTGAAACACAATCTTTCCTCATTTCGTGAAATTGTTTTTGTTTTTTTTTTTCTTTTTACAAGTATAATGGTGTGTAATATGATATGTCCCTTGAAATGTGGGTTTTACAAATTACTCATCATTCTTCAGGTCTGGTTTTCACAGCAATTCAGATTTAAACTTTACAGAATCATTATTCACTTTAGTCAGCCTGGTTCATGGATCTCATATCCTATTCTTCATTTATGCATGGAAATACCAACACTGTCAACAAGAAAGAATATGAGCCAGATCCATCCACAAGAATTTTCTTTATTGTGTAGACTATCATATCAAAACCTTAGTATATGTTTCTGATGGTAAATTTTTGTTTATGTTTTCCTAAGTAAAGCTAGATTGAATGTATTTTAATATGTCAATTTAACTTCTGCCGACATTTTGCAACCAAGGTAATATCTAAGCAGTGCCTGTTTGATTAATTTACATGCAGGTCATTTTGATACAAGGTAATCATGTTTCATCTGTTCTACATTAGTACACAGTTTCCTACAGATTACCAAGCTGAAATGTAACTGTGATCTATGCAGCCCAGGATTTAGTTTTGAAAAATTGGATCATACAAACCAGGATAAGAGTTATTTTTTCAAGGACAAGATAAAAAATTAAAGCCTACTCAATATAAACATTCTATGTCTTTTTTAATTAAAAAAGTTTTGGGGATTTTTTTTTAAATTCCTTCTGACACATGAGGAAAATCAAACAGAAAAGCATTGTGATGTAAAGGTGCATGTTAATTGGTTTTTAATTGTGAAATAGTAACTGTCCAAAAGTCTATGCTATTTGCCTACCTTTCCTTCAAAAATAACAGATAATTGTATTCAATAAAGATTTAGGTAATATCGCTAACCATATTCATCCTGATACCTATATGGACAGAAGTTTTTCACTTCAATGCTAATCACTTTCCTAAGCTTCATATTTGTATACACAACTTCCAAATGATAACTCTACTTAGTGTCTACTAGATATCTCAATCTTAACATCACTCAATCAGAATTCTTAATTTCATTATACCCTCTACTCCTCTCTAAGATTCTCCATCTTAGAAAATGATATTAATTCACCCAGCTACTCAAGCTGAAAACACAGAAATCATCTTTGATCCTTCTCATTAATATACAGACCACATTTCAAACATCAGCAAGTATTGTCAGCTCTACTTCCAAAATATTACAAATCTGACACTTCCAATACCTTCCACATGCACCATCTAGTCCAGATCAGCATCTCTACTTTGAATAACCAACAACTCTAAAACGTTTTCCCTGATTTTTCTTTGACTGTATGCTTCTGTTTTTTTCACAAAGGGGACATTTTTGTTTTAAGTAAAAACGAATTGCATAAAAATTCATATATACATTACAATACCTACATCACAATAAATAAACTGAGGTAAAATCACCCAAAATGTGTATAATAAGTTATCTTTTCTACATTTTTGTATCTTTCCTTTCTTTTTTAAAAGCTGTTTTCCTTAAATATCCTTTGTTGTATTTTTCAAAGTTTTGAAAATTGCTTTACAGTACTTTTACAATTAGAAAAATATTTTATGAAAATAATTTTAATTAAAATCAAACTGGCCAGGCATGGTGGCTTATGCCTATAATCCCAGCACTTTGGAAGGCCAAGGTAGGCAGATCACGTGAGGTCAGGAGTTTGAGATCAGCCTGACCAACATGGAAAAACCCTGTCTCTACTGAAAATACAAAAGTAGCTGGACATGGTGGTGCATTTGTGTAATCCCAGCTACTAGGGAGGCTTAGGCAGGAGAATCACTTGAAGCCAGGAGGCGGAGGTTGAGATGACGCCATTGCACTCCAACCTGGGCAACAGAGTGAAACTCCATCTCAAAAAAATAAATAAATAAAAATGAAAAATAAAACTGAATACAGAGAAAGAATACCAAACAATAATCACAGGGGAATTCATCAACCTACTTTCAAAGTCAGATGGATCATCCAGACGAAAATCAATAAAAATACAACAGAGTTGAACTACATGTTAAACCAAATAGACCTTAAAGACATGTATAGCAAATTCCATCCAATAGCAGAAAATACAGATTTTTCTTAAGTGCACGTGAAACATTCTCCAGATAGGTCATATGTTGGGTCACTAAACAAGTCTTAATAAAGAAAAGAAGATTGAAGTCAAGTAAAGTATCTTTCTTGATCACAATGGTAAAAAACTAGAAATCAATAACAGAAGGAATTTTGGAAAATTTACAAATATGTGCAAATTCTGCAACATGCTTCTAAAGAACCAATAAAGAAGAAAATTAAATGGAAATTTTAAAATATCATGTTATGAACAAAAATGTAAACACAATGTACTTACTCTAAAAGTGGAATGCTACAAAAGGAGCTCTAGGAGAAAAGGTTATAGCAATAAGTGCCTACATTAACAAAATACCAAATAAACAACCTCATGTTATACCTCAAAAGATTAGAAAAAGGACAAATTAAGCCCAAAGTTAGTAGAAGAAAGAAAACAATAAGAGCAGAAATGAGTAAAATAGAAACTATAAAAACTACACAAAAGAACAAGAAAACTGAGTTTTTTTAAAAGATAAACTAAAATAAACAAACTTATAGCTGTAATGATTAGTAAATAAAGAGAAGACAATATTAAAAATGAGAGAAGATCTTACAACTGATGCCACAGAAATATAAAGGGTCATAACAGATTATGGCACTATGAACAACTATAGTCCAACAAATTGGATAAGCTAGAAGAAATGAGTACATTACTAGAAACATACAGCCTACAAAGATTGAATCATGAAGACATAGAAAACCTGAACATACCAATAATGAGTAAAGAGATTGAATCAGTAATAAGTCTCTCATCAAAGAAAGCCCAGAATCTGATAGTTTCACTACTGAATTCTACCAAACATTTAAAGGTGAATGAATGCCAATTCTAAAACTCTTCCAAAATATTTAAGAAGGAGAATACACCCAAATTTATTTAATAAGGCCAGCATTACCCTGATACCAAAGCCAGACAATGACATCACAGTAAAACTAAATTATAGGTCAATATCCTTGATGAACATAGATGTAAAACTTATCAACAAATTACTGAATCAATAACCTGAATTCAACAGCACATTAAAAGGATCATCTTCCATGACGAGGTGGGATTTATCTCTGAAATGCAAGGATGGTTCAATGTATATAAATATATAAATGTGATATACATATTAGCAGAAAATAAGACAAAAACAATATGATTACATCAATAGATGCAGAAAAGGCATTTGACAAAATTCAGCATCCTACTATGATTAAATTTCTTAAAAATTAGATATAGGATTGTGCCTCACTACAATGCAGGTCATTATGACACCAGGTAATCATGTTTCATCTGCTCTACATTAGTACACAGTTTCCTACAGATTACCAAGCTGAGACATAACTGTGATCTATACAGCCCAGGATTTCGTTTTGAATAATCAGATCATCCAAACCAGGACAAGAGCTATTTTTTCAAAGGACAAGATAAAAAATTAAAGCCTACACAATATAAACATTCTATGTCTTTTTAAATTAAATACAACAATCCCATAGTTGATGTCATACTCAATATCACAAAGTTGAAAGCTCACCTCTAAGAACAGAAACAAGACAAATATACCTTTCTCACCATTAATATTCAAAATGGTTCTAGAAATCCTCACCAGAGTAACTAAAGAAGACAAATAAATAAAAGCATCCAATTTGGAAAGAAGTAGTTAAATTGTCTCTGTTTGCAGATGACATGATCTTATATGTAAAAACCCTAAAGATTCCCTGAGAAAAATATAAAAACTTTAAATCAAAAATAAAATTCTAAACCATCAAGCTGACTCATGAACCCTCCCCCGACCCTTGGCCAAGGTCATTTCAAAGGAAACCTGAAAATCTAGTTCAGGCTATGATGAGGATGTGTGCTTGGACATGCCTCATTATGTTCTCCTTTCTTTGGGATTCAGGCACAATGAACCAGCATCAACATTAAAATAGAGATTCTGAAACTGACAAAAAAGACTTTTGCAACGAGGAGACACCAAATTCCAGCCTGACTCTAGTAGAGCATCACTTGACAGATGCAGGACCTGAAAGAAAAAGTACTTTTTCCTCAAAATCTATTTCTTTTGACATATTTTGAAATGATCCTGCAAATCTGTCCTTTATGAGGAAAATCTACATTCTATAGAGAATTTGCTTTCTTTTCCAAGTCTTTCCTCTGATCTGGGAGAGAATTAACTAAGAGTTTAGCACCTTTTTAGGTCTGATAAGAGCTCTGAAGCCTGCTACCTGCTGGCTTCATCTGCATGATAAAATCTTGATCTCCCCAACGCCTAGCCATAACCCAGACATTCCATTCTATTGATTCTAGGTCTTTAGAAAATAACTCTTTCAACCACTTACCAATTAGTAAATCTTTGAATCTGCCTGTAACCTGTAAGCCCCCACTTTCAGTTGTCCCATCTTTCCAGACCAGACCAAGGTACATATTGTATGTGTTGATTGATGTCCTATGTCTCCCTAAAATGTATAAAATCAAGCTGCAGCCCATCTACACTGGATACATGTTCTCAGGATCTCCTGGGGCTGTGTCATGGGCCATTGGCCACTCAGATTTGGCTTAGAATAATCTCTTCAAATATTTTACAGAATTTGACTCTTTTTTGGCAGTACGAATGAATCCATTCAGTAAGTTGCAGTAGACAAAATCAGCACATAAAAATTAGTAGCATTTCTACAGACTAACAAAAAACTTTCCAAACAATAGAAAAATAAGAATAAATCCCATTTATTAGGTTGGTGCCATTACTTTTCATGGCAAAAAACACAATTACTTTTGTGTCTACCTACTATGATAGCTACTGAGAAAGACCAACTAAAGAATAAATTTAACCAAGAATGTGAAAAATCTGTACACCAAAAACTATAAAATACTGATATAATAAATTGAAGACACAAGTATGTGGAAAGACATCCATGTTTCTGGATTACAGGACTTAACATTGTTAAATATCTATAATACTCTAAATAATCTATAGCTTCAATACAATTTACATCAAAATTCCACTGACATTTTTTATAGATGTAGAATAAATATTAAAATTCATATGGAACCACAAAAGACCTGGTTTAGCCAAAGCAGTCCTGAGCAAAAGAAACAAAACTGGAAGCATCACATGACCTGATCTACTATAGAGCTATAGTAATTAACATAGCATGGCACTAGATTGAAAAAAGAACCATAGTGCAATGGAACAAAATAGCCCAGAAATAAGTCCATGCACTTGTGGCCAATTAATTTTTGGCAAGGAACACCAAATAGGGAAATGACAATCTCTTTAATATATAGTGTTAGGAAAACTGAATATCCACATGCAGAAAAAAAGGAATTTAGACAATTATCTCACACCATACACAAAATCAACCAAAAATTGATTGAAGACTTAAATGTAATGAGGGACTGACAGTGTTAAGGAAATGTGAGTCCACAAGGGGTGTGGTTTCAAAGGCAAGAGCTTCCCAGCGCCGTGCCTCCATCTATGTCCCTGTCAGGTCTCCATATGCAAGCCTGGAGCCTGAAAGTCTAAAGTCCTGCTTGCCTCATCTGATGTCTCCCACCCCCTGCCTACCTTCACCATTGTCCCTGATCCCTCCCCCACGAGGCCCTCCCCCCACTCTGCCATCTTAACTGTTCTTATGATATTGTAAATACCTCTCACTCAACCCCACCACTGTAACTAAACTTACTCTGCAACACCCCCACCCCCCAAAGAAACTACCGAAACCTATAAAACCAACTCCTATCCCACTGCCCTTTGCTAATGCCCTTTTTGGCCTTAGCCCACCTGCACCCAGGTGAATAAACAGCCATGTTGCTCACACAAAGCCTGTTTGAAAGGTCTCTTCATTTACAATGCGAGTTTTTTCAACGTTTGGTGCCGAATCCTGGGACGGGGGAACTCCTATGGGAGACCAAACCCCCAACCCTATTCTTGTGCTCCCTCCATGAAGAGATCTACCTACCAACCTGGGGTCATCAGACCAGCTCACAGACGCACACCACCAGCTATTTTGGTAAGCAGTCTCTCTTTTTTGCTTTCCCATCCTTTTGTCTTTTCCTTTCCACTTCCTCCCCCTTTCAGTTTCATCCTTTTTCCACCACAAAGACAAGGAAAATCAGGTAAACCAGGTTCTTCCATGAGGTTCATGACCAGAAAATCCTATGTAGGTCACGGATCCGGGGACCCAGTTTCCCCAGGGGTTTGACTATCATGAAGACGTTCACCCTAGTCACTTGCCCACCAGGCTCGTGGCTGATATTGGTGGCAGGTCAACATAAAGGACTCTCTCTTTGACTACCCACCACCAATGAGGTTCAACCCAGGCTCAACAAGGGGCACCAATAGACCGGCTGGGTTGCGTGCCCATTTTCCTTGTCTCTGCTGCCTTTCCAGAACCACGGGCAGTCGTCCATCCCTCCCTCCTTTCTACTGGCCTGTGTTCTCAAAAACCTCAATCCTCTTCAACTGTCTCCTGACCTAAAACACAAATGTCTCATCTTCTGTAATGCTGCATGGCCACAGTACAAGTTAAACAACGGCTCAAATTGGCCAAAAAATGGCACCTTTAACCTCTCTATTTTACAAAATTTAGACAATTTTTGTCGCATTACGGGCAAATGGTCTGAAATTCCCTATATCCAGGCATTTTTTTACACACCAATCCCTCCCTAATCTCTACGCCTTCTCTTCCCTCCCGTCTGCCCCTTCTTCCTCTGCGGGTAAGCCAGAATCTTCCTTGTCCATCAGCCCTTCCAACCGTTCTCCTCCCCGCCTGTCCAAACCAGGACCTAATCTGGAACCTAACCCCACCTCCGCCCCGGAGCCTGCCTCCTTTTCCTCTGCCCACAACCCACCTCTTATGTGCCTCCTGTCACCTCCCCACCTCATACGTGGTTACAGTTTAGTCCCACGGCTACCTCCTCTGCCCCTCCCCAACAATTCCCCCTTCCAGAGGTGGCTGGAGCCAAAGGCATAGTTAGGGTGCACATTCCTTTTCCTTTATCCAACCTTTCCAAATTGGCCACTAGTTAGGCTCCTTTTCATCAAATCCTCCAATACTTAACCCAGTCCTATAATCTCACCTGGAGTAACTTAAATGTCATCCTTACTTCTATTCTCACCCATAAAAACGCTTAATATGCATTTTATCACTCAATCAACGCCAACATTACAAAAAGGTACAAAAACTAAAATCTGGCCCTCAAACTCCACAACAGGAATTAAGCAACCTCGCCTTCAAGGTGTTCAATAATAGGGAAAAATCTGCCCTGTGGCAGCTCATCTCAGAACTACAAATGCTTGCCTCTTCCGTAAAACAAACCCCAGCCATGCCACCTGCTCACAAAGACTTCAAAGCGCCCAGACTGCGGCGCATCCAGCCGCCCCTCCTGGACCTTGCTTCAAGTGTTGGAAACCCGGCCACTGGGCCAAGAAATGCCCACAGCCCAGGATTTCTCCTAAGCTCTGCCCCGTCTGTGCGGGGCCCCCAGAGAAAGCCAACTGTCTGACTCACGTTGCTTCTTCCAGAGCTCCTGAAGCTCCAATCCTCGGCGTGGCAGCTGAAGACTAATGCTGTGCAAGCATCTCGGAAGCCCCCTGGACTATCATGGATGCCAAACTTCAAGTAACTCTTACAGTGAAGGGTAAGTCCATCAACATGGAGGCCACCCACTCCACGCTGCCATCTTTTCAAGGACCTGTCTCCTTGGTCTCCATAACTATGGTGGGAATTGACGCCAAGGCCTCCCGGCCTCTCAAACTCCCCAAACCTGGTGTCAATTAGGCCAGCACTCCTTTCCATATTCTTTCCTAACCATCCCCACATGTCCAGTTCCCCTGTTAGGCCAAAATATTCTAGAAAATTGTCTGCCTACTTAACTATTCCTGGGCTACAGCCACACCTCACAGCCATTCTCTTCCCCAAACCCGTCCCTCCCTCAATAGCTCCGCTTATGTTCCCCAACCTTAACCCTAGGGTGTAAAATACCGCCTTCCCATCCACTGCTACAAGTCACTCACTCCTCAACATCCCCTTAAAACCTAACCACCCTTACCCTGACCAGCCCCAGTACTCCATCCCATAACAGGCTGTAAAAGGTGTAAAGCCTGCTATCACCCGTCTATTGCAACATGGCCTTTTAATTCACCATCCTGCTTCTTCAGCATCTGTACTCAAAGGGGTATTGTGTATCCCCTTCCAAAGCCCAAATTTCTTCCCCATCTGTTAGAGTCTTTTGCCAGCATACACATGCTCTCCTTGCCAGCGGTATCCAGTTAATTTCCCAAACCCCAACCCCATCCACTACAACAGCTTCTCTCCTTCCTGGATGTGGTTGCTGCTTTCACCTCTGGATACCAGGTTTTGCTATTCTAACGAAGCCATGGTATAAACTCACTAAAGAAAACTTATCCAACCCTATTAATCCTAAATCCTTTCCTCACTCCTGCTTTCGTTCTTTAAAAAACAGCTCTAAAAACTGCTCTCTCCCTAGCTCTGCCCAACCTGTCTCAACACTTTTTCATTGTACACTGCTAAAATCCAGGGCTGTGTGGTCGGAATTCTCACATAGGAACCAGGCCCATGGCCTATAGCCTTCTTATCCAAACAACTTAACCTAACAGTTATGGGCTGGCCCTAACGACAACACACAGCAGCAGCAGCTGCCGCCCGAATACTCTTAAAATCCCTCAAAATCACAGGCTATGCCCTATTTACCCTCTAGCTCTCACAACCTCCAAAGTTTTCTCTTTACACCTCACACACTTTCAGCCCTTCTCCTTCTCTACCTTTATGCAGTCGCCCCTACTACTTAAACCACACCTCAAAAAGTCTGTTTCTATTATTTTCTGTCTAACTGTGCTCAAATTCACTGTATTCATTTACTTTTACATGCCCTGCTTTTAAGTTGCCGGTTTACACGTTTCCTCCAGGCAATTGCAGCTAATATTTCACTCTTAATCTGGCTCCCATTCTCTGCTCAAACCCAATTTTGTTAATAAAAGTAAGCAGTTGCTTATATATATCACATGCTTCCTCATACACCATAAGAACCAAAGCTCTCCCTCCACACAGTTACCCTTCTCTATTACTATCTTTCTCCTTCTCTTATTTAAACCCTGTGTTTATCCAATTAATCTCTCAATTCCTACAAAATGGTAAACAAGCAATAACCAATCAGTCAATAAGCTCCTTCTAACAACCGCACAATATTACCCCTTTCCCCAAAATCTCCCAGCAGTCTAAATTTTTTCCCATTTTTAGGTTTCTACCCTGCCCCCAATCCCACTCGAAGAAGCCTTGAGAAACTTCGCCCCCATGCCCTAGAACCTGTTATCACCCCCTCTTCTCTAATTCTTTCTCTCTCTATATAAAACGACAGGTATGTCAGGTCTCCATATGCAAGCCTGGAGCCTGAAAGTCTGAAGTTCCACTTGCCTCGGCTGATGTCTCCCACCACCTGCCTGCCTGCCCCGTTGTCCCTGATGGCCTCCCCAGACAAGCCTCTCACCAACCCCACCATCTTAACTGTTCTTATGATAATGTAAATACCTCTCACCCAACCCTGCCATCTTAACTGTTCTTATCATAATGTAAATACCTCTCACCGAACCCCACCACTGTAACTAAACTTACTCTGCAACACCCCAGCCCCCCAAAAACTACCCACACCTATAAAACCAACTCCTGTCCCATTGCCATTTGCTAATGCCCTTTTTGGCTTTAGCCCACCGGCACCCAGGTGAATAAACAAATATGTTGCTTACACAAAGGCTGTTTGGAAGGTCTCTTTATTCAAAGCCAGCGTTTTTCAACAGTCCACATCCGGGAACCTAAAGTTCTTTGTCTGAATTTCTCTGGGCAGGCTGGGTAGAAATTCCAGGTGTGCTCCTTTGTTTAAAAAGCTCTAGGAGGAGGGTGCTCTGGTTGCAGACCTAGCAGCCAATCCAGTATGGAAGTCAAAGATCAATCACTCCAGCTGAAGTTTGAAAGAACTCCTCTCATTGGACGAGAACATGAATGGGGCAGGAATAACTCTGGGATTAAAATCCCCCTACCCCTTACCTGTGTGGAGTCCCCCCTTGGATCTCCTCCCATGGCAGCCTGAGAGCTCTCTCTCCTTCTCTCTTTCTCTCTCTCACTGCTTAATAAATAGGTTTCTGTTAAGCTCTTTGGGTCCATGATATTTATTCGAATGGTAAGCTCACTACACCTCTGGGACCCCTTCCCCATTGCTGGGGTAAGAGAGGTCAAGGATCTGTGCATATGGGGAAAACATCAGATCCGGGAACTGAAAGCATCTATGGGATGCCCCCGAAGCTCTGCTCCTGTCCCCCATTACGTCTTTGGCAATGGGAATGGGGAGGGAGCTGAGCTCTTGGACCCATTGGATGGAGCAACTGAAAACGTCTTTGGGACACATCTACTCCCGTCCCCCAGTTACAGTAAGACCTGAAACTGTAAAACTACCAAAACAAAACACACAGGAGCAGTTCCACGACATTTGTGTAGGCAATCATTTTTCAGAGAGAACCCAAAAGCACAGATAATTAAAGCAAAAATAGAAAAGCAGAATTGCATCAAACTAAAAAGTTTTTGCACAGCCAATGAAAGAATCAACAGAGTGAAGAGACAATCTACAGAATGCAAGGAAATATTTGCAGATCATACATGCTATAAGGGGTTGATGTCCAAAATATATAAGGACCTCAGACAATAGTAGGAAAACAAATAATCTGATTAAAAAATGGCAGAGGATCTAGGCAAACATTTCTCAAAATAACATATATTAGTTGACAGTTAAAAGAACACATGTAACTGGTTCACAGTTATAAAACACACATATAACTGGATAAGTTATAAGAAATTTGCACAATGCAACTAATAATCAGGGAAACACAATGTAAAACCACAATGAGATGTTATATCACAGGCCTCGCGTGGTGACTCACAGCTGTAATCCCCGCACTTTGGGAGGCCGAGGTGGGTGGATCACAAGGTCAAGAGATTGAGACCATCCTGGCTGACATGGTGAAACCCCATCTCTACTAAAAACACAAAAATTATCTGGGCGTGTTGTTGCATGCCTGTAGTCCCAGCTACTTGGGAGGCTGAAGTAGGATAATTGCTTGATCCTGGGAGGCAGAGGTTGCAGTGAGCCTAGATAGCGCTACTGAAATCTAGCCTGGGGACAGAGTGAGACTCGTCTCTCAAAAAAAAAAAAAAAAAAAGAGAGAGAGAGAGAGAGAGACCATATCACAATTGTTACAATAACTATTATCAAAATAAAAAAAAAATACCATAAGGTAAATTGGTGAGGATATGGAGAACCCTTGTACACTGCCAGTGGAAATGTAAGTTAGTACAGCTGTTGTGAAAAACAGTACAGTTTCCTCAAAAAAATAAAGATAGAACTACTATAGGATTCAGCAACCTCATGACTGGGTATGTATTCAAAGTAAAAGAAATCAATATGTTGAAGAGATACGGTACTCCCATGTTCATTGCAGCATTATTCGCAATAGCTAAGATATGGAATCAATTTAAGTGTTCTTCAATGGATGAACAGATTTTTAAAAATATGGTAGATATCCACAATGTAATATTTTCAGCTTTAGAAAAAGAAGAAAATCTTGTCATTTCCAACAACATGGATAAACCTGGAAGACATCATGTTAGAAGAAATAAGCCAGGCACAGAAAGACAAATATTGCACAATCTCATTCATATGGATTTAAAGTCACTCCAATATAAACTGAGAATAATATGGTTGTCTCCATGTGCTGGGGAGAGTTGGGAGGATTGTGGAGATGTTGGTCAAAGGCCAGACAATTTCAGTGAGACAAAAAGAATAAGTTTAAAAGATCTAGTGTACCTCAAGGCTACTACAGTTAATAACAACTTACAGTATTCTTAAAAATTGCTAAGAGAGTAGATTATAAGTGTTCTCACCACAAAAAAATAAGTATGTGATTTAATGCATATGCTAAATGGCTTGATTTACTCATTACAGAATGTACATACCTATCAAATATCACGACATCACGTATATCATAATATATATAATTGCTTGTCAATTAAAACTAACTAGTTATATATATGAAAAATAGGGTCTTTTTTCAGCTATTAAAAGCACATAGGAATACTAGCATAGTCTGTATTATCTTAGTCTCTGAGTCAACTTTTATTAAATGCTTGCTACATGTCTGACTCTAGGTGGACGATAAAGGATGGTTTCTCTAACCTGAAGATATTTTAAAGGTAAAGACACCATTAACAAACCTATGCATCATACCAATTTAACTTTCATTCTATATGCTAATTTTATAAATATCACGATGCTGCGGTGATTACATAGGCTCATTTTAAAAATTCCCCCAAGACATGGGTTCAAATTATCCTCAGACCTGCACTCTGCATTAAATACCTAAAATTATCCTTAAGAATTATAGATATGATAATTATTTTGTGGACTTATTCAATATAAAAATTAATACTCTCCAAAATTGTCATATCTCATCCAACTATTCTCTAACCTCCTTTATAATTTTTATACTTGTTAGATCTTTAACATTAACAATAAACTGGAGGTAATGCATTTGTTTTCTTTTCTGAACTCTGAAGGATTAACTTGCTACAGTTATTAGATTCTGATATGTCCAGTGTTACAAAGTTTAATCTTATGTACACCTCAAGATTCCACATTTATAACCATGACTATAAACAAACGATGTTTAAAGAAGAGCAGCATTCATATTAACAATGCTGCTTGATATTTATATTTGAAAGATTATCCAAGGGAAATGGAAGTGTCATTCATATGCTGAGCCACAGGCTTGCTCTTCTAAGAGAATTAACCTACTTTTCTTTTGCATTGCAAGTCATCTTGTAATTACAGCACCCTATTAACAAGAGCTTTTGCTCTTACATTATGTGAAAATGCTTCTAACTGGTATCCTGGGAATATGCTGTTCTGAACGGTTATATCATTGACATTTTTATTATAGACTAAGTTTGTTTGAAGTAGTTTCATAAAATGGAGATTTAAATATAAATTACTTGGAATTATGATTCTTGGTAAGGTTTAAAGTCTACATTTATAATAAGACTAACAAATGCATAATGCAAATAATATCAACTTTTTGCAGATATCTTAATATTCCCACTTGAGAAGTAAGATGCTGCTGTTTATGGAGACACCAGCACTGATTTTTCACACAATTTTATTTTTAAGTTATTTGAGTTTTTAATTAAATCTGATAAATGCTTATTATTAGAAGATAATCCAGCAATACAGAAGTCTGTGTAAGTAAAAAGTATTAGCCTCTTCTTATAATTCTTTTGTAGTTCTATTTTTTATTTACTTCTTTAATCCATTTATTTTTTTTATTTCATATTATTGTTTCATGTAGTGTGAGGCAGCATTTCATTTATAGCATTCCAAATGGATTGTCTATCTGGAAATCCTGTTGTTTTTGGATTATGGGTTATTTACTGGATGCGACTCATTCCCTCTAATTATTGGTAAACTGAATCCACCTGCTCACAAGGAGCCCTTCCTCCAGGTTCCAAGCACTGCATAGTACACCATGCTTGGCTATCTTCTTCCTTAGTTTTATTTAGGTCAGAATTCCTCAGCTAGAGGCTAGAATTCACAGGCTATTTTACTCGCTTGTTTTGCAATAGCTCCACATCAGGTCACTGTTCTGCCACATCTTGATTTTGTGGCTGCCATAGCATTTCTTTAGATGACCAACAGAGGGATCTGAAATGCTTCATGCACACTTCCACTCATTCATTTTCTGAATTTCAAAGAGGTAGAGACAGAATGGACAGTGGTGTGAGAGACAACAGATCTTGAAATTCTAGTGTTATTTATTTTCTTATTGAGGAAATTCCCTGGACATGTTTTAAGTCAGCAGGTCTTAAATGTTTTCCCACTGCCTTCAGTGATATTTACTTTCTTATGAACTACCAGCCAGTTTCTGCCATTTAAATATAAGTTTCTATACTCTATCATTCAAATAAGTCTATGTCATGAGTGAGAATTCTGTTACCAAATTTATCTTGAATTAGCTTTACTTTAATAAAACTAATTTACTGACAAATTCAGGTAACTGATTAATTTCTAGAAACCAGTGTCTATTACAAATTGTACACCAATTTGACAGATGATCTCTAAGGTCTCTTCTATGTCTACTATTAAAGATTCTATAAAATGTATCAATGTTAGTCACAAGATAATACAAAATAGCTGTCTCCGATGACTATTTTGTCTTAAACTGTTAAAACAATTACCCTTATCAGCGCAACTAGTCCATGAAGTGAGAATGGTGTTGTCCTAAGCTAAATCTTTATTTACTTAGATCCTGGATGAATGATAATATACCCTATAGCTAAGTGACCACTAACTACCTTTGTTTGTTTAAGCTGCTATAACCATAACCACCACCACCACCACCACCACCACAACAACATCAACAGCAAAACCTTAAACTGGGCACCTTATAAATTATGGAAATGTATTGCTAACAGTTCCTGAGGCTGCGAAGTCTAGATCCAGGCACAAACAAATCTGGTGTCTGGTAGGGGCTCTGCTTCCAAGATGGTACCTTTCTGTGGCATGCTCATATGGAAGAAGAGAAGAAAGGGTTAGGGCGCTCCACTGAGCCTCTTTTATAAGGATACTGTCTTAGTCCATAGTGTACTGTTTTAACAAAATACTTGAGACTGGGTAGTTTATAAACAACAGAAATGTATTTTTCAGAGTTCTGGAGACTGGGAAGTCCAAGATCAAGTCACCAACAGGTTCATTTTCTGGTGAAAGCCCATTTCTCATAGATGGCACTGACTGGGTGTCCTCACATGGCAGAAGACACAGAAAGGGCAAAACAGGATAGACAGACAGACACTGCATCCTCACATGACAAAAGAGAGAAGAAGCAAACTTTCCCACTCGATCCCTTTTATAAGGCACTAATCCATTCATGAGGGCAAAGCCCCCATGCCCTAACTACCTCCCAAAGGCCCCATTTCTTAATATCATTACAATGAGAATTAAGTTTCAACATGAATTTTGGAGGGGATCCATTCAAACCACAGCATACATTAATCCATTCATGAGACTGGAGCTTTTACAATTTAGGAATCAAGGCCAAACCTCTTAATAATATCATATTGGGTATTAGTTTCCAACATATGAATTTGGTGTTGGGGGACACACATATTCAGACCATAACAATGACTTTAGTCAGCTAGCAGGATTCCTTCAATAGTTTTTCCCATTGGTGCATTTTCCATAGATTGGTAAATTATACAAAACTACTCTTTAATGGTGCTTCCTGTCAAAATGTTGATGGTAAAACAGCTGTTAGCAGTTACAAATTAAGGCTTTAACAACAAAACAAATAATCTATAAAGAAAGCATTCAGTAGAAAATAGCTCTTTTTTAAAGTTTGTACTGAATGAGGCAACTTTCCTATCAATCATTCAGTTGATACAAAAACGCTGCTCATCTTTGACAGATCTGCAGCTAAGTGCAAATTGAGAGAAATATGCCAAATTAAGTGAAAGCCTCCTTGGGTTTCTGCATGGAATTTAAATCATGGGGGTATTTTATTGACCTTTATCTTTATGCCAGATAGCCATGCTTACCCATTTTGACTATCTCTGACTTTTAACATAAATGATAGAAACAGCATAAGGCAAGACAGATGTTACATAACTTTCCTCATTCCTCACAAATCATTCAAACCAAATATACTAAATATATGTATTTTCTTTTCTTACACTCAATATACCCCGAAGAAAGCAAGCTTTGGAGTTGTAATGACTAAGCACATTTTGTCTTTCTCCCCATTATTCTTCATTGAAATTATTATATTTATAGGCAGATATTACTTTCTAGTTAAGAGGTAGCAAATCTGAAGAAAGGTGACATCCTACACATCATCTTATAAAAGCTCTAGACATCTAGCAAAACCATTAGCATTTCAGTACATTCCCAGGCTCCACTTGAAAAATTTTGACCCTTGCAATGAAAATCAAAACAATGATAACCGTTTACTATTTCAATAGCTCTTTTATTTATGAAAACATCAACAGCAAGAACCAGGCACTAATGTTGCTAATGAACAGCTTTTGTGGTTAAAGTATTCAAGAGATTTCAATCAAGCCAAGGCTTCTACGATAGTTGTCTTCTCTCTGTACTCTTGTAAATTTATGTGACTATTGGGTTGCTATTCTTTATATCATCTTTCATCTTGAACAACTTGACCCTTTCACCTTTCCTTTTTGTCTCTTCATCTCATTTGTAATTCCATTTCTAAATAGATTTGTACTCCTTTGGTATTATCTCATATTTCCTTTCACTTCACATATTAGATCTTGTTACTCATGCCTTGATTTATTCACTTAATCTTCTTATACTACTTGATCTAGATATGTGTGTTATATTTTTAATTTATGAGCACATTCAGTTGCTGTAACGCTAGTCCATAATAAGTAGTGCAGTACTTGAAGTTATCTATTCTTTAGTATTGAACAAATATTATTTAAAAGTTTATTTTTATAAAATTATCAAATATTTAGAATATATTGCTTTTAAGCCTAACCCAGACAATACAGCTTGGTATTTAATATCTCAGGTAAAATTCCAATTTTCACAATTCAACAGCATGAAAATTCACAGATGGATTTCACATAAAAATGGTATGAGAATTTATAAAGATGCCTATATATCCAATAAATTATAAAAAATGACTATTCAATAACTGTTAAAAATTAGGGTTTCTGGTCATGACAAATCAGCACCCTCAATGTAATTACTGTCTTGTAATTTGATCTCTTTTTTCTTATTTTCAAGGGAACTAGTCATTTTCCGATAGCCCTTGTAATATCTACATTCATTACCTCTGTAAATTTGTGATGACATCACAGTTCTTGGAATATATTCAGAACACATTGTGTTCAAAGCAAACAGCTATAAATTTAACTTTCTGTCTTTTTGTAAATTGCTTCTAAATTAACTTGTCTGCAATAGTGCCCAACACAATGAAAAAGTTTCCTTTAGAAAGATAAATGTTATGATTTGGAATGTGAATAGATTTAGCTGTCACAGGCCTTTGCCTAATGAGTACATGTGCCCACATATGTAGATTAATATTAAAAACACTACTTATGTAGAAAGATGAATCTATATCCACCATCGTTATGGTCCTCATTTGGAAGTATTTTGAATGCAGATTGATGAAGAAAACTTTGTACTTAATGGAAGCGTAAACTACTTTTTGGTCTATACTCTCCTGATAAATATTACATGACATTTGACAGGTTTCTTGGTATATATGTACTACTGTTTTTCAGTGTGCAAAATAAAATCATCTGGAGTAATTAGTACATGCCTAAAGCTGCTCCCTCTTGGGAGTGATATCAGAGACTCCACATTGCGTGAGAATACACTTCACCAAAAACTACAGTTAAGCATGATAGGCAGAATAAGGGTCCCTCTAAAGATGTCCACATCCTAATTGCCAGAAATTTAATATGTTATGTTAAATTTCAAAAGCAGATTATTTTAAAACATAGAGTTAAGGTTGCTGATTAGTTGACTTTGAAATGGGAGAGTATCACAGATAATTAGATAGGCCCAGTGTAATTACAACAGTCCTTATGACATCAAAGAGGGAGAAGTAAAGCCAGTGTCAGCATGATACAGCACAGGGTAGACTTGATTATCCATTGATGGCTTTGAAAATGGAAGGGGACCATAAGGCAAAAAGAAAAAAAAAAATAAAAGCCAAATATAGAATCTGAAAATGTCAAGGAAATAGAGTCTTGAATCCTCCAGAAAAAAATGCAACCTACCTTGGGTGACATAATGCCAACATAATGAATCCCAGAGATAAAAAAGGGATTCACTAGCTAGAGGTGTTAAAACATTTTAATAAAATACCCAGCTTTCCAGAAAAAAACTAGGACACATGTAAAGAAACAGGAAGGTATGTTCTCATACACAGAGAAAAGAGCAGGCAATAGAAACAGGGAGAGGGCTGAGATGTCATAGCTAACTGACAATAACTCCAAAGTGGTCATTATAAATATGTTCAAAGAAGTAACATCTGACTTTAAAAAGTAAAGTTAGATATGAAGACAATGTTACACCAAATAGAGAATATCAGTAGAGAGATATCCATTATAGGAAAAATATAAAAGCTAAAATTGAAAAGTTCAGCAACCCAAAGGGGAAGTTCACTAGAGAAAATCGGCAATATATTTGAACTTTCAGATGACAGAACCAGGGAAGTTAAATCAATAGATATTGTGCAATCTTAAGGACGGAGAGAAAAAGAATGATGAAAAATGGACAAAGCTTCACATAAATGTGGGATACTATTAAGAACACCAACAGGCTGGGGGTGGTGGCTCACACCTGTAATCCCAGCACTTCGGGAGGTGGAGGTGGGCGGATCATGAGGTCAAGAGATGGACACCATCCTGGTCAACATGGTGAAATCCCATCTCTACTTAAAAAATACAAAAATTAGCTGGGTGTGGTGGTGCATGTCTGTAGTCCCAGCTACTTGGGAGGCTGAGGCAGGAGAATTGCTTGAACCCAGGAGGTGGAGGTTGCACTGAGCCAAGATTGCCACTGCACTCCAGCCTGGAACCTGGCAACAGAGTGAGACTCTGTCTCAAAAAAAAAAAAAAAAAAAAAAAAGAACACCAATATACACACAATGACAGTACCAGAAGGAAAGTCAAGTTAGAAAGCAGAAAGCAGAAATACTAGGAAAATAATGACTGAAAATGTCTCAAGTTTGATGAAAAACATTAATCTAAATATCCAAGAAGCTCAACAAACTCCAAGTAAGATGAAATCAGCAAATCATACCTAGCATTCTTAATAGACATAAAATTATACAAAGTAATAATTATAACAATGTATCACTATATTAGCAACATACTTAGATGTATGTTATATGTTAATAGAAAAAGAAGGGGGAAGATAAAATAGAGCAGTGTAGAAGGAACATTTCTATCTTTCACTAGAATTGTTAGTATAAATGTGATGTACATTCTTAGAAGTTAAGATATATGACAAGCTCTAGTGCAGCTACTAAAAAATTCAGAAAAGAGTAAAAAGTTATTAGAAGCTAAATGTTACACTAGAAAATATTCAACTAATTTAATAAACAGTAAAGGAGGAATAGAGATATGAAAATGACATGAGACTTACCTAAAGTAACAGTAAAATGACAGACTTAAATCCGACTTTAACAGTATTCATGGTATATGTAAAGGGAATGAACACTATAATCAAAAGGCAGAGATTGTAAGATGGCATAAAACATTATTGCACTTCTGTTGTTTATAGGTGACATACTTTAGATACAAAGAGATATAAAAAGATTGAATGTAAATGGTTGGAAAATGATATGCCATCGCAACCATAAGAAGTCTGGAGTGGCTATGCTAATGCACTAAAAAGTCAGGCAAAAATAGACTTTAAAACAAGAAAATTTTACTGAAGGTAAAGAATATTTTATAATTTTTAAAAGGAAAATATAACAATTTTAAATATATATGCACCTATCAACAGAGCTCCCAAATACATGAAGACAAAACTAAAGGGAGAAAGAAACAAAGTATAATTTAGTTTCATAATCTATTTAGAACTGAGGTAGGACTTAAAATTATTTGTATTCTTAGTTTATGTATCTGTATACTTAAATAGCAAATAAAAAAGGATGCAATATTTGAAGCACAAAAACAATAAAACAAAATTAGTGTCTAATATAAAGTAGGAGTATGAGCTATTTGTACACTCACTTATTCAGTTATTCATTCATTCAACAAATATTCATTGAGTTTCTACCAGGCATTGTGCAGAGAAGTAAAAATAATAAAAACAATCAAACATAATCTTTGCCTTTGAGGCACTTATATCCAATGAAGGGAGGATAATACAAGTAATCATATCATAAATGTAATATTCACAGCTAAAACAAGCTTCAGTTTCTTCCACAATACTCTAGACACGTTAAAAACAGTCTTATTTTTGTGTACCTTCAGTGCTTATGATAGTATTTGTCACATAGCTAACGTTCAATAAACATTGGGCGAACGACTGTATACATTATATTAAGCTCCATGGAGAGATCTAACCTGGAAAAATGAATTTTGGCGCAACTGCTATAGGAGAATTTTCTATTGAGAGAATGTAGCCTGGAAAGAGAAGAAAGCTGGGGGCTGAACCTTGAGGAATTCTGACATGTAATGACTGGTAGAGGAGAAGAAACCTGGAAACGATGCAGAGGATCCCCTCCAGAAAGTGAGAATGATAACTAGGCTAGTACCCTGGCAGTCAAATCTAGAGATCTCAAGAGTAATTGTTAGTAGTGATTGCTGCTGGTGAAGACCAAATAAGACATGACTGAACAAAGTGCCCATTGTTTTTAGAGATAAGAAAGTCATTACTGATATACATTTTAAAGTTTAATGGAGTAATAGGGGATGGAAGCCAGTTTTTAATGGGTTGTAAAAATAGTGAAAGGTAAGGACCTGACATCTGCATCTAGCTGTAAATGGAGGGGAGAAATGGTGTAACAGCTTGGGTGTCGATTTCAAATGCTAATGAAAGAGATAAATTTTTAAGGCTATGAAGAAAGGGACAAAAAGCATTCATTCATTCAAAAATATTGAGATCCAATTCTGCCCAAATATCTGGAATATGTAAATGAAACAAAGAAAGCAAAAAAGTAAAAAGAAGAAAATCTCCATTTCCTCATGTAACTTACTGTGTAAAAACCGACAGATTTCTCTTGGATATAAGAAAGTCACTCTCTGTTATAATCGTAGAAAAGAAAAAAAAAGTTTGGAGGAAGAGACTTAAGGACACCTGGAGCCATGTATCAGTCAGGATAGACTGTTAATGTCACATTAGTAAAGAACACCTAAATCTCAGAGGTTTAACATTATGAAGGTTTACTTTTCATGCCTGCAAAAGTGAATAGTTAACATTTTGTGAGCTAATTTGGAATTCTAGGCATGCTTATAGCATCTCTTTTTTCACACAGTGCTTCAGGATTCACTCAAGCAGGGAAAAGGAATAATGTGAAATCATGAACTTGAATGTCTGTATTTCTATTTTGTTGACTGAAGTGTCAATTAGCCTTGATTCAACTCAACATACAATCCTCCTGTATGTCAAGGACTAGGAAGATATCTGAAAATAGTTACCAAGCAATAAGTTCTTGTTCTCAGACAGTCCTTCTACATGTCCTATCATCTAAAAAATTCTAGACCAATTTGACAACTGTGACATCCCATTACAATCAACTTGGAAACCTTAAAAAAATCAATGTTGAGGCTCATGACCAGAGAGTCTGCTTTAAATTTTCTTGGATAGAACTCCTGCAACTGAGAATCACTTTCTTGAAAAATACTCCAGATTTTATGCTTCTTTTCTTCAGTGTAGATATTAACAGTGACAGCCTAATTTCAGTCACCTGGTTTATAATGACAGTATTTTAATCTCCAGATTATTAATTATGTGTAATATATTAATTGCAGGTTGTTAAACCAATATATGAGACTACTTCATGCAAGTAAAAATATCAATTATAAAAGCAAAAGAGAAAGAATTTTCATCCTTATCATTTCATAAAGCTACTTCCTTAAAATTAAAATACAGTCCTATTTCCTTCCAATCACTTCTTACCTTTCTTCTTTGATGCTAATGGAAATGGTGCTCCTTTGCCATTCTACTTTTGACCCATTTGTCGGATACAGCTACACGTAAACGATTTTATTGATTACATATTTTGATACACTGCAATTTCGAATACATATTTAAACAACTTTAACTTGCTGCTTGTTATCTTAAGACACTTTGCTTTTGAGCATCATTTCCTTTGGAAACAATATTGTATATAAGATTGATTTGCCATTAATTGTCTTAACATTAAAAATAAACAAAACAAAAACTATAGCTTTTGTAGTGAATTCTCACAATTGTGTGTTGCCTTGACACCCATTTTCAATATAGGTTTACCTTTTCTATCCCAGAAGCAGTCATCAGTTGCTCTTGACAGGGTCTCCAGTTTTTCACCTCCTCCCCGATTTCCGGTGTGGTCAGTACAGACATTTGCCTTATATGAGCACCTCCTGGTGAACACCTCCATGGGGCAACTAGATATAAACTACTTGAGTTTGTCACACTTATCCCCACATCCTACATGGACTGCCCTGATATGCTATAGTAACCATTTCTCAGTCACAGTGTGATTCCACAGAACTCACAGGAACTTGTTCTAAACTCACCAGTTAGAACTCCCCACAAGAAAATCACATAATAGGCAACCCTCTAGACCCCAGTAAAGACCCAGGCTCACAGAGTACCCCCCACCACCAACCTCTCTCTTGCCCTGCATCCACTAGTTAAGTGTGCATGTGCTGAAGAGCTCCACCTTCCTGTTGGCTCCGTGAAGGGTGCTGCCCTCTTCTCTATGGAATCTGTTAAGTAATAAACTGTTTCTGTTACTTCACATGTTTTGTTGAGTTGTCTCCTCTGTGTCTTACCAGACTGACACCTCACTTCTTTCCCAGTGTGTTAGAGAGAAGCTGTTTTGGTAGGAATAAAATGGACACCGATCAGATAAGAATCACAAGGGTGTCTTCCGGTATAAACAAGTTTCCTGTGAGAGAGACACTCGGTTATAGGTCAGACATTTAGACACTAAGTGTAAGCCAGTGAAAAATGTTATAAACATCCACAACCACATCCCTTGGAGTCTCATTCAGCGTAGAGCTGAAATTTAAATTTATAACCACTCTTATGAAAAATGATCTCAAGACCAGTTTAGGAACAAAACAGCAAACAAACAAGTAAACATCTACAACAAAATTAGCTTCCGTTGCAAATGTAGTGAGATCTGAGGTGTCTGATAAACGTGTCTCCTTTCTGCAAATCTTTCCCTTAAATGCTTGCTGTGGTCTCATGGAACCCGTCATTAAAAGATTACCCCATTTAAAAAATAACAGCAATTCTCTATTGAATAAATATGCCTGTGGAAAGCTGTAACAGATATGAGTCCTTGTGTGAAGATTAATTTGTCAACTATTGCTTTGGAGAAATTGGAGTGCAACCCACACAGTCTCTTGTCATAAAAAGGTGAAATTTAATAAGGATGTCAGTCTTTTAGAGAGATAAAAGGGAAGCCTTAAATGTTCCCAAGAGATTTCATCATGATGACACCATAAAGTCAAGCAGCCTGGGTCACCAGAGCCTCCATGTGGGACCAGGATGACTATAGTAGGAGAAAAATGCAGAAAGTGTGACTTGAAATGGCCATAGAAGGTAGCGATCAGAACTATAATGTAAAAATTTGCCTACCTCACAGTGTTTCTTACTTTCAAATTCTTCTTTAGACAGCACATCTCTGTAAACATAGAAAATGGCTGATTACCTTTCTGTTTTCTGTATAAAGACATCACCATGAGAAGAGCCAAGGTGTGATACAATGAACTGATGTCTGATGTCTGTCACATGGGTCCAGGGTCAAGTAGTGTAGTTCAGACATTGAATAGTTGTATAAACTTGTGCAAGTTACTAAATTTCCTTGTTCCTTTCAAAATCCTAATCTGTAAAAAAGTCAGAAAATATAATATAAAGCAGTCAAAACATAATTAATACTCAATAAAAGGTGAGCTATTATAACTCTTATTATCATGAATGAGATTATGTACCTAGGATTAAAACACAGTTTTACAATCTCATATATAAAATTAGGAGATGATATAAACTCTGAGGATATATGCAATGCTCAATATTTTTTATTCTGATCACTAATTTTATAACATATGATTGCAAATAGGAAACAGAAATTCTATATTAATTATCCTATTTCTCCATTTTTCCAAAATAAATAAGAGAAAGTATTACATTAAATGCCCTTAAGTGTATCTTAACATGTACAGATAATTTTATAAAATGAGATCTAAAATGCCTTCTTTCATCTCAAAACACATAAACACAACTAACTGCAGAAACTGTCATTCAAGGTTTTGGCCATTTTTTACTTTAGGGAGATTTGACTAAAGACAAACCGTGTGCCACGTATTGTGTCAAATTTACCCACAGAGATGCTTTTTTTTTTTTCCTATTTTGATGCTGTTGGTGACATAGATATATTTAATGTACCATGTTAATACTTTTTACCAATCCAAGGATTTTCTGTTTTAAAGCACATTGAAGTTATTTCTTCAAAAAGTACATCTTAATTTTCTTATGATTGTTATTTTAGATGCAATGGATAGTGTCAATGGTAAAATTCTCCCCTAAAACATTTTGTGGAAACTGAATGTTACTGAGAATGATCTTGTACAAGGTAAAAACTAGATGGATGACTATGCTTCTAACAGATGAGACAAATTCTATGCCACATTTTAAGAGTGCATTCCACCAAAATTGTGGTTACAATTGTAAAAAAACAAAAACAAACAAAAACACAAATAAGAGATAGTTTACTCATTTGCTTCATGTTTGATCACCATTCTGTATCTAGAAACCACACTATCTTTTTGCCTCATTTTTTCATGATGACTCAAGTTAACTAAAACTAATCTGTTCATTGAGAAACCTTGGGAAATGGGCCAAGTCCTTCCACAATTTTAATTCAGACACGTAACACTTATGCAACCTGCTTCATTTCACAAAAGGTTAAATATCTGCCAACATCAGTTTTCAACACAATAGGTCTGTGGTGTACTATTATCAGGAATCCAGCTAATAAGGGAATGTTTGCTCACTGCTATGCTATCTACTTCAAGAAGAAATGCAGTTGTTGTTTTCTCAGTGCCTTACAATTTCATCTCATCAACTACAGACTTTTCATTGTTCTCATATTTATTTTTAGCAAAATCATAATAGCTGAGAAAAGAGAAAATGCCAAGATAAAAATCAATATTTCAATACATAGTGTAGAATATACATTACAGAATAAATGTTGAAAAGAGAGATTTCATTGACTTTCAAAAATAATTATTTTTTTCATTTTCTTATTTAATTTCTCCAATAACACCTTTTTGATTCACAATTATTCTTGCTTGATCATGAATGAGTCTTTTCAGCTATATTCTTGTACATGCATGACAATGATTACAGCAGCTGCTGTAAAAAGAAAAGGCGAAAGTCTTTTTAAAGTAACTTCATGGCTTTTTACATTATTCAAGAACTAAAAATAGGAGATTGCATTATAAATCTATAAGACAAGCTGTGCATTCCAGAAGTTAAGACACTTGATGTAGGTACAAAATCTTGATCAAACTCCATATTCGTTTATTACTTTTATTCTATTGTTTTTGTTACACTAACAAGCTAATTATGAGTACATTAGAATATGCCAATCACTCAAGCTGTGATGTGTTGAAAAGGGCACACTTCAATAAGACGCTGCAGATTGTACCTGTACAAAATGCTTTTAATCATTTTATTCACTTAGAATGTACAGAGAAGAGGTAAACAAATGTTAATTTATTTTAATGGCAATTTGGGGCAATAGAATAATAAGTGGTATAAGATACGCATATTTGTATTTTAGGTTTTACTATAGCAATACTCTTTAAGATACATGCCTCTAAATATTTTATGTTTAGCCAGATCCTATGAGGACATTGAACCTTTTCATTCAGTGTTTAGTTTTATATATAATTCTGTTTTATAAAAGGAAAAATACAATTCTATACTTTTAGTATCAACAATAAATTGTGATTTCAATCATACCAACTGCATTTTTGCAATTATCTCAGATTTTATCACCTTCTCATGGCAGGCATTTTATTTTGAATACAAGACACACAGATCAGACAAAAGTTGTATAAAACAATGTCAAGAAGGTGCTGTGAGATTAGGCGGCAGACATAAATGCCTAAATTTCATTCTGATTCATATTTACTAGACTAGAGATAAATTATCCTACCTAAAATTTCTTTTGGTGTTATAGCTTTCATTTTTGCCCTTTTCATGTTCATGTTCCATTACCTGGCAGATGTGTTCCATTACCTCCCAAACCTGGCAGATTACTCCCAAATTCTTTGATTTTTTTTGTCTTTTCTCAAAATCATTTACTCAAAGCCAGATTAAGATGTCAGAGGCCTAAATTTATGATGCCCCCCCCACTCCAAAAAATGTAAAAACAATTGCACCATAAAACACAAAAGCATTAACACTGAACCACAATAATTATTTAGCAGTCTCTTCCATTTCTCTTGTATATTTGAACTTTACTTCCTCCTGGACCTCTACTTAGGCTCTTCATTTTACATGATGATAGACTAGAGAATAACAAAGAGAATTAAGAAAAATAAAAGGGCTAAAAAAATGGGGATCCCAGTTCAGCAAGAGAATATAATTGTAAATATATATTCATCCAACACTGGAGCACCCAGATATATAAAGCAGATATAATTAGAGATAAAGAGATAGATCTCAATACTATGATAGCTGGAGACTTCAACACCCAATTTCAGCATTGCACAGATCATCCAGACAGAATATAAATAAAGAAATGTCAGACTTAATCTGCATTATAGACCAAAGGGATCTAATAGATGTTTATAGAACATTACATCCAATGGCTGCAGAATACACATTCTATTCCTCAGCAGAATAATTACTCACAGCATTCACTATTATCTACAGGCTCCGGAGAGGTGACTAGGGACTGGTATAGACCTTTAGTACAGTGCTGTCACCCTATGGAAAAGTGGTCAGATTGTCTTCCATACAGTTTCCTGTCCTCACATCTCCTCACTGGGCAGGGCCACCTAACCTGGGACTCCAGCACAACCACTCTGCTACTAACTGATTACTTCAATCAGAGGCATTTCAGCATTTCTCTAAGGAGGAAATTCTAGAGTCAAAGCAGAACTCCTCCACCATTGCAGCTGCAGTGGTACTGCCATAACTGCCCTCAAGCTGTGGAAAAAACAAAGAACCTAGTCACTAGCATCTCCAGCACACAGCAACCATGGCACAATCCCTATAACCTGGGAACTCCCATCCTCACTCTTAATCAAGCGGGAACCTGGCTCAGGACCACAGAACAGCCACCCCACCCATGGATGAGCATACCAATGGAAGTGATTCTGAGTTTCTCCGGGGAGAGGCTCCCAGAGGCAACCAATAGCCCCTCTGCCACTGCCACAGCAGCAATTTTGCCCCTGCTGCCCTCAGTCTGGGGAAGAAAGAAAGTGCTTGAGGGCTACACCAAGTATACAGCATGCCATAGTCACCATACAGAGGGGAGACCAGTCTGTCTTCCCAGAGCCATCAAGGCTTACCCACCTCATCAAGCGGAGCTCCCAGCTCAGGCTAGCAGTGTAGCTGCCCTGCCCACCAGCTGAATACTTTCAGTATCAGTGACTCTGTGTTTCTTGGAGGTCAATCTCCCAAGGGCAAGTGAAAGCCCCTTGGCCGCTACAGAGGCAGTGGTACTGCCCTGGCTGCTCTCCAAATAAGCAAGAAGCAAAGACTCTAAGTGCCTTATTCACACTTCCAGAAAGCTGCAGTTGCCTTAAGGAGAAGAGACCTGTCTTCCTCAGGTCCCTCTCTCCTGCTCATCACCAGACACCCCTCCCCAACCACTCCCTGGCTGGGACCCACAGTGCAGCCCCACTATCCCAGGCCAAACATACTGAATGATTACAGTTGTGCATCTTTCTGGGGCACAACCACTGCTAAGATCCCTTCCTCTGCTGCCTCCAAGTTGGGGAGGAAACATAAACCCTGAGATCTCCCCACAGCTGTGCTGGGTAGCCCAGGAGTGCCAAGTTAGTGATCTGTAGCCAGCACTCAAGTAGGGAGAGTAACCCACACATTCAGAGAATTAAGAGAGAGCACAGGTGCACCTGTGAGGAAATATAAAGAGCCACGTGACTGAGCAAGGGCCTACTTTACTGACCATTATGCTTGAGCGCCACCTGCTGGATCACATCCCACAACTTCAGCACCAAAAATACTTCACTAACACACCTCTCAGTGAAACCAATGACAAGAAGTCAGCTACAAATAAAGACTGCACAAAACCTCGGGCCTCAAAAACATCCAGAAAAGAAGCCTACTCACTGTACTTGATTTACAGTGCAGTTAAAGGAACACCCAAACATGCAGATGAGAAAAAAACAATGCAAAAATCTCAAAAGGCCAGAGTGTCTGCTGTCCTCCAAACAACTACATCAGTTCTCCAGAAAGGGTTGCTGATCAGGTAGATATAGCTAAAATTTCAGAAACATAATTCAGAATATGTATAGAAATGAAGATCAGTGAGATTCAAGAATACATCCAAGACCAATCCAAAGAATCTATGAATCACAATAAAATGATACAGTAGCTGACAAAATAGCTACTGTAAAAACACCTAACTGATCTGATAGGGCTGAAAAATACTACAAGAATTTCATAATGCAATCACAAGTATTAACAGCAGAATAGACCATGTTGAGGAAAGTATTTCATAGCTTGATGACTGGCTCTCTGAAATAATACAGTCAAACAAAAATAAAGAAAAAAAGTATGAATAGAAATGAACAAAACCTCCAAGATATATGAGATTCTGTAAAAAGGCCAAATCTACAAATTATTGGTGATCTTGAAAGAGATGAGGAGAAAGCAAGCAACTTGAAAAACATATCTCAGGATATCGTTCATAAAAACATTCCCAAGAGTTTTCTAGTTCACTATAAAGGCCAGCATTCAAATTCAGATAATGCAGAGAACACCTGTAAGATACTATGTAAGAAGATCATCCTCAAGACACATAATCATCAGATTCTCTAAGGTCAAAATGAAAGCAAAAATGTTAAAGGCAGCTAGAGAGAAAGGGTAGCTCACCTACAATGGGAACCCCCATCAGGCTAACAGCATATCTTTCAGCAGAAACTCTATAAGCCAGAAGACACTGGGGACCTATATTCAACATACTAAAAGAGAAAAATTCCAAACAAAACAGACTTTAAACCAACAAAGATCAAAAAGTACAAAGAAAGTCATCACATAATTGTAAAGGGTTCAATTCAACAAGACCTATCTATCCTAAATATATATTTACCCAACACAGGAGCACCCAGATTCATAATGAAAGTCCTTATTGACCTATGAAGAGACTTAGATTCCCACACAATAATAGTTGGAGACTTCAACACCACACTGACAGTATTAGATAGATAATGAGAACAAAGATAGAACATGCAAGAATCTCCAGGACACAGATAAGACAGTGTTAAGAAGGAAATTCATAGCACTAAATGCCCAAATCAAAAAGTTAGATCTCAAATTAACAAACTAACATCAAAAATAGAAGAAATAGAGAAACAGGAGCAAACCAAGCCAAAAGGTAGCAGATGACAAGAAATAATAAAAATCAGAGCTGAACTGAAGAGATCAAGACATGAAAAATGCTAGAAAATATAGAAGATGTAGTTTTTTTTGGAAAAAAATTAATAAGATTGATAGGCTGCTAGCTAGACTAATAATGAAGAAAGGAGAGAAGATCCAAATAAACAAAGTTAAAAATGACAAAGGGGAAGTTACCACTGACCTCAAAGAAATACAAATATCCACCAGAGACTACTATAAACACCTCTATGCACATAAACTAGAAAGTCTAGAAGAAATGAATAAATTCCTGGATGCATACACCCTCTGAAGACTGAACCAGAAAGAAATTGAATCCCTGAACAGAACAATAACAAGCTCTGATATTGAATAAATAATAAACTGCCCACTAAACAACCAAAAAAAAAAAAAACAAAAAAACGTCTAGAACTAGGTAGATTCACAGCCAAATTCTACCAGATGTATAAAGAAGAGCTGGTACCATTCCTATTGAAATGATTTCAAAAAATGGAAGAGGAAAGAATCCTTCCCAACTTACTCTACCTGGCCAGCATCATCCTGACATCCCAACTTGGCAGAGATACAACAAAAAAAGAAAACTTTAGTTCAATAACCTTGATGAATATAGATGCAAAAATGTTAAAAAATAGTAGCAAATGGAATCCAGCAGCACATCCAAAATTTTATCTATTACAATCAAATAGGCTTTATTTCTGGCATGCAAGTTTGGTTCGACATACACAAATCCATAAATGTGGTCCATTACATAAATAGAACTAAATACAAAAACCACATGATCATATCAATAGATACAAAAGAAGTGTTTGATAAAATTCACATTCCTTTCTGTTAAAATCCCTCAAGAAACTAGGTATTGAAGGAACACATTTCAAAATAATAACAGCCATCTATGAAAAACCCACACTCAACATCATAATAAATGGGTAAAACCTGGAAACATTCCCCCTTGAAAACCAGAACAAGATAACGATGCCATGTCTCACCACTCCTGTTCAACACAGTATTGGAAGTCCTTACAGAGCAATCAGGCAAGAGAAAGAAATTAAAGATATCCATGAGAGGAAGTCAAACTATCCGTGTTGGCACACAACATGATTCCCTGTCTAGGAAACTTCATAGTCTCTGCCCAAGAAATCCTTGAGCTGATAAACAACTTCAGCAAAGTTTCCAAATATAAAATCAACATACGAAAAACACTGACATTCCTATACACCAACAACATCTGGCTAAAAGCCAAATCAGGAAAGCAATCTCACTCACAATTGCCATAGAAAGAACAAAGGGAATACAGCTAACCAGGGAAGTGAAAAACCTTTACACGGAGAATTACAAAACATTATTCAAAGAAATAAGGGATGACACAAACAAATGGAAAAAACATTCTGTGTTCATGGATAGGAAGAGTAATATCGGTAAAATACCCATACAGCCCAAAGCAACTTATAGATTCAATGCTATTCCTATCTAACTACCCAATTATATTCTTACAAAACCAGAAAAAAAACTATTTAAAAATTTATATGAAACCAGAAAAAGAGTGTGAGTAGCCAAGGCAAGTCTAAGCAAAAAGAACCAGCTGGAGCTGACTTCAAACTATACTACAGAGCTACAGTAATTAATACAGCATAGTACTGGTACAAAAACAGGCACATAAACTAATGGAGCAGAACAGAGATCCCAGTAAGAAGGTTGCATACCTACAACCATTTGATCTTCCTTCTTTTAAGTGAGTCAGGAAGGCTGCAGCATTATGAAGTTGTCTAATTTAATTGCCCTTCCCCAGGTCACATAAGGTGACTCATGATGGTAAGAACAATATTAACCCCCTCCTCCATGATTTAATTATCTCCCACTGGGTTCCTCCTACAACATGTGGGAGTTATGGGAGTTATAGGAGCTACAATTCAAGATAAGATTTGGGTAGGGATATAGTCAAACCGTATCAGGCAATATGTCTGACTTTTAACAAGAAATTTCAAGAAAACAAGCAAGAAAAATTTAAAAGGCAAGAGGAAACACAGGTTGAAGAGGCAAAACAAGCATCAGGGTCTGTTATGATACAGGCTTTGGAATTGTCAAATAGATAATTCAAAATAACTATGATTATTAATATGTCAAGGGCTTTAATGGAAAAAAGCAAGCAAGATGCAGAACAAATAGGCAATGTAAACAGAGGGGGAAAAATTCTAATAGAAAATAAAAAGAAAATTCTAGAAATAATAAACTCTGTAACAGAGTCAAAGACCTTTGACAGGCTGAGGAAGAATCAGTGAGCTTGAAGATATATCAAAAGAAACTTTCAAAACTGATATGCAAAGAGAAAAAGAATACCAATAAAATTAGGCATAGAATACACAGGAACTGTGAAACGATTTCAAAAGGTCTAATATATGGCTAATGGAAATAATCAAATAAGAAGATAGAAAGGGACAGAAGAAATATTTGAAGCAACATGGCTGACAACTGTCCAAAATCAATGACAGACATCAAACCACAGATGCAAGAATCAGAAAATACAAAACAGAATAAATGCAAAATTATACACTGAGAATATCATATTCAAACTACAGGAAAACAAAGACAAAGAGGAATTATTGAAAAAAGACTAAAGGTTTTTAAATGATCTTACTTGTAAAGGAATAAGGATGAGAATTACAGGAGACTTGCCTTCAGAAACTATAGAAGCAAAGAAGAAAGTGGAGTAAAATATTTAAATTATTGGAAGGACAAAAAAAAAAGAAAAGAAAAGAAAAAACAACAACTTAGAATTCTGCATCCAGTGAATAAAATGATATAGGTCAGAAACTCAGATCTACATTAAAAAAAGATAAAATGTCAGAGAAAAAATAAATTAAGGTAAAATAAAATATTTACTTATTCTTAATTGCTTTGATATATAATTGTTCAAATAAAAATGGCAACAATCTATTCGGATTATAGCTCAAGGAAAAGTAAAATGAGTGACAGCAATTGTATAAAGAATGGGAGAAAAGAATTATTTGAAAGTAGAGGTATCAAACAGATGAGTTTTAAATGAATATTGCAAACTCTTGGGCAACCACTAAAATAATTTTTCAAAGAAGCATATATGTATGCTAAGAGGAGGGAAGATGAATTCACATAAAATGCCCAATTAAATCCAGAGAATGTCAGCAAGGAAACTGGAGTAGCTGTATTTATTTCATACAAAGTCGTCTTCAGAGCAAGAAAAATTACCTGGGATAGAAGATACAGTATATAATGATGAAGGAATCAATATTTCAAGAATAGCAATCCATGTTTGTAGCACACAACAGAGCACTAAAATATATAACACAATAATTGACATAATTTAAAGGGGACATGGACAAATCCACTCTTACAGTTGGAAATATACAACACCTTTCTATCAGTAACATATCCAGCAGGCGGAAAATCAGCAACTATAAACTGAACATCAGCATCAAGCAAATGGATCTGATTAACATGTATAGTATACTTTATTCAACAACAAGATAATATACGATGTTATTTGTTTTGTTGCTCAAATTGTTCCAGCATTGACCATTGTGAGCTCTTTCAGGTTGGCTCCTAAGTCCTTTTGTCTTTTTGATATGCCCTCACCTGTGTCTTTTTTTTTTTTTTTAAATACTTCCTTACTTTCTGGCACTATAAGGTGCTCCAGTCTTATCTTGTATTTTCCCTATCCCACTTCTGAATTAATCATTTCTTCAAAAAGACTTATTTTTTTTTTAAGAGAATGGTATTAGAAGCCAAGATCTGGGTACTGAGTGTGCTGACTTCTACTGTGCTATGCTTGCTCCAAGACACTCTGGGTGAATAGAGATAGGCAATATAAACACACATATGTGTAATTATTTCTGTATATATTCATCTATACTAAATTAAGCAGCAGTATACTCTGATGTCACTAACCATAAGCCAACGCCACATGATTAATTTTAGCCTGGAACTCTCCATTTCCAAACCTGGTTGTTATCATCCATACATTTACTTATTTGTTCAATGCTAGTATATCTGGTCTTTTTCTATTGAAATATAACTTAGCTGATTATGATAAACCCATTAGTAATCCAAGACATATTGTTTATAAAGTTTTGATATATTTGATAAATCAATTAAATATTAGAACTTTTAGAGTTAAATAAAAATAAAATTATAGTTATAATTTGATCCTAAAACTATCTATAGATCAGATCCTCAAACAGCATTCTTTTTTAAAAAAATACATAGTTTGCAGCCATAAAAAGGAATGGGATCATATTCTTTGCAGGGACATGGATAAGGCTGGAAGCCGTTATCCTCAGCTAACTAACACAGGAACAGAAAACCAAACACCGCATGTTCTCACTTATAAGTGGGAACTGAACAATGAGAACACACGGACACAGGGAGGGGACACAAGGAGGGGAACTGGGGCCTGTCGTGGGGGTAGAGAAAGGAAGAGCATCAAAATAAATTGCTAACTCACGCTGGGCTTAATATCTAGGATGAGTGCAGCAAACCACGATGGCACACCTTTACCTATGTAAAAACCTGCACAACCTGCACATGTATCCTGGAACTTACAATAAAATAAAGTAAAACATACATAGTGTTTTATTAAGTGATTTGAATAGCTATACAGAAGAAAGGCAACTTGCATTCAAATTGGCCAATCTCCTATCCCAAGGTTTCCACACATCTTGGCTGTAGAGAAAATGAAAAGAGGAAAGGTACGTAGGTGACGGGGGGATAGAGGCAGCAAACCACCATGGCATGTGTATACCTATGTAATAATCCTGCAAGATCTTCATTTGTACTCCAGAACTTAAAGTAAAATAAAAAACAAACAAGCAAACAACAACAAAAAACCACAAAAAACAAGTTAAAAGAAAATTAGCTATAATGGCTTTTATTACCATCTCCTAAAATCTCTCCCAAGACACTTAACAACCATTAGGATGCACAATCAGATTTCTGTTTCATGGGTTTCTCTGTTGGACAGGCAAATTATCCTTGGATCTCTGCAGATTTGAGTTCAGTAGGAATCTCACCTGTTAGAGAGAGAGGTAGGTAAGAACACCCACCTGTGGTTTACTCCTACTTCCATTCCTACCCTCAACACTAGCTGAACTCCAGCAACACTGCCCCATTGTGCTGGACATGAGGTGAGCACTTTTAATGAATTTTACTAAAGGCAGTTGAATCTATCCAACTAAACAACTAAACAAGTATTATCGTAGCCTTATTAGCTAAATAGACCATTTATTATAAACTGTTTCACAGGAAATCAAATTCTAAAATTTGTAAAGCTAAGAAAGAACGATGGAAATTAGGAATTTAACTCCCTCCCTCGGATGGCTGCTTCTAAAAATCTTTCCATTTTAACTAACAGTCTGTGACTTGACCTACATGCCTTCTTTCAAAAAATCTAATACCGTTCTAACTTTTCAAAGATCCCCTGGAAACTTGCATTACAAGCTCCTCAGCACCAGCTTTATATACATTATTCCAAAGTCTGTCTCACTTTCTTAAAGATAGAGTGTGTAAAAAATGTTATAGGTTTTTGGGGCAGAAGTAGGCAAACTTCAACTAGAAGGCATATTTTAACATCCCAAGTGCCCCCACATATAAGAAAGAGGGTCCAGGGCTCAGGCCCAGGCCATGCTGGAGAAGACATGGCTGTGACTGACTGAATGGCAGAATAGTCATTGTGATGCTGTGTAGGTAGAACTTACTGGACATCCATTCTCTAGAACACCAGAGAAAGCTATTCAAGGGGAGCTGTTTCACTGCAAGCACTCTACTACAAAACTGCCCAAGAGAAGTGTTCAGGTAAATGCTGGCTGCTGGGTGCTGTACACTGCAGGAGATGGGCGTCAGAGAAGCCATGCATGAATCATTTTCCAAAATGAATTGTTGGCTCCTTACTTTTTTTCTGGAACGATTACTAAACCAATCTCTCAGGAGAGTGAGCTGCACAGGCTGAGTAAGCTGCAAGAGCCTGCCCAGAGAGCACACCAGAACCAAGAAGCAAATCTCCTAACCTCTTACAATATCTCTTCAGCACCCTCTACTGAGAAGGCTCACTGTCAGCCAACAACTGAAAAATATATTTATAGGGCTTATGTGCATTTTTGCTGAGCAGGCAATGGAGTATGAACTTGGAGGTGACAGGCAATAAATAGTAACCGTCACATCTCCAGTGCCTATGTAGTTTATAAGATCTAGAAGATTGGTCCTTATGTGGCTCCATTGTTCCCATGATTTTCCATTTACATCACCAGATTTAACTTTTAAATTTAATTTTTGAAGCTGTGGACTTTGAATTTCGCCTGTTGTTACCTTGAGCTGATGAGGCTATGACATTTTGCTACTGGAGCTGAAATGTGAGGAGCAACCTCAGGCCAGAAAAACAAAAAGCCACATATTTATAATTCTTATTTATCCTAGTCATCCTTCAAAGGCAACCTTTCCTATTGTCCTATTGTTTCTGTCTCCTTTTTTAATGTTTTGTTATTTCAAACAGTTGTATTTGTTTAAAATATTTTTTCAATATTTATTATTATTTTTAGGAGGTTCACTGGACCACTTTTCGCCAGCATGACAGGAAGTCCGAGGGTTTTGTTTTGTTTTGTTTTTTAAGTAGATTCTCAGTAGACTAGATTTCAACAGAATCCTTTTTTCCTTTGGCTTCCAAATGCATGCAGCATTAAGAATCATTCATTTTCCAAGATGAATTGTTGGCTCTTTATTTTTTTCTGGAATTATTTCTAAGCCGATCTCTCTAGTTAATAATATCACTGATTTTGCCCAAGATGTTCTGTTCACCAAGAATTTGTGATCCCCTTTCATAGAATAGGCTGTTTGCCAGGAAGGGACTTCCTCACCAGGGACTAAATTTTTCAAGCTTCTATTTCTCATGGAACTATATTCTTCTCAAAGAATGTGGGAAGACACAATTTGTGTCACATTTAGTCCCCCAGAGTAAGTGTCGAATTTTTGAAAATTCAAAATGGCTACTGTCTTCACACATTAGGTAGTTATAACAAATTGGCAAGAAATATATAACAAGTAGTATTATGAGAGGTGAAAGTCCAGAACTGCCTATGGTCAAAACTCTCACATTATTAATACTAGAGAAAGTTTTTAAATTAATTTTAAAAGAGTTTAAAAAATAGAATTACAATTTTCTTTTTGCCTTTTTCATAGGTGATCATGAAATTGCCAGTTAGGCAAAGAAGGCACCAGAGGGCAAGATTACATCACATACCCCATTACAAATTACCATCTTTTATGCTTAACTGGAAATTCATGACTGAAATACCTGTGCTCTCTTTAGACCAAATGGAAAAGTATGTGGTGTTCTGAGTTGGATGTGAGGGGAGTTGGAGTTTATGAGCCCAAATATGCCTTTTTTTAAAAACCAAATATGTCTTTAACCACTATAACTTGGGTATAAACACAACATATTCCTTACATGAAGCATTCCTCTCATATTCTAAATCTTACTTGCTAGAATATACGGTCTTTTGATATATTAATGGATTGGAGACAGAAAAGTAGAATCTGTAAAATGAAAGATTTTAATCTTCACTGCAAAATGGAAATGGGTGGAGAATGGACATGGATAGATATATAGTTAATCTTTGGAGAGCTAAGTGGAGCTTCATTACACATGAAGAACATATAAAACAAGGAATCATATTTCAGTTAATTACCTTATATACTAGCTTAATTAACTTTTCAGCCATCATTCCATTTTCTTGGTAATAACAGAAAATATTTTTACCTTTATAGCAATCAAATTCTGTAAAAAGAATGAAATTCTTGTGTCTACAGCAACCCAATATAAGCTATAAGTTAAAACTTGATCAACAAGGCTCAGTTCTCAACTAATTATTTATTGATCTGTTTTTATCAAAGAAGAAAAACATATATTTTCTTTAGAGATTTGCATTAAGAATATATATACACATGTGGTTATAGTGTATATTATTGATGTATTCATTCCTGCCTTTTGTTTTATTTCTATTGAAGTTGCTTCTGCTTGTTTTGCTGCTGCTGCTTCTGCTTCTCCTTCTCCTTCTCCTCCTCCTCTTCCTCTTCTTTTTTTTTTTGAATAGATATCCACTCTTTCTATGTTCCCTGTGGGTCATGAAAAGCAGGTCTCACCTCCAAATGCTAGGTTGGATCTGATTGAAATGATGATATCCCCACCCTACCTTGTCAGTGACTGGTTTAAGAATCATGTGACCCACTTTAAAACAATGAGATATGAGGAGACATTTTTCTGGGAATTAATGCCACAATTAATCTGTTCTATTCTAAAAATAATTATTTAAATGACACTTGGTCCATTCTCGGTGACCATCATGAATTGATGTGAAGCCTGGTACTGGTTCTGCAAACATAACAATCTCAGGATGAAACCAACACATGAAAGAGCAAGAGCCAAAAAAGTTTCTAGGAAAAGAGTGAGAGATACTGGATTTACTGTGAGTTATTTTAATCTCCAGTAAATATCAAGCTTTTGTTTAAGCTAGTTTTATATTAATTGTTTCTGAAGGCATACAAATGGTAGAGTGGAAGTAATTTTTCTAAATATGACAAGTTTTTCATTACAAGTATTTTTTCTATTTTTTTTTCTCAAGTATCTGAAAGATCAGAGAGTGGGTCTTTTAAATTATTCTAGAGCTTGCCTTTGTCTTGTGGCTTTCCCTCTAATCACAGATAGATATCAAGACTATGTGTACTCTTGATGTCAGCATGTGAAAAATTAATTTCTGCTAGAAATTGAACTTTGTACTTTTATATCTCAAAGGAGACATGTTATCACTTCAACTAAAGAAAATTTCCAATAGCTTTTTACTACTTGTGAGGATGTTTCCTAAACAGGTCCTTTTGTAACACACGAAAAATAGGTAATACAATTCTGTTTTTCAATCCCAGGTGTTGCCATGGATTTTATGTATACAAGCCACTTGAATTTGAGAGCCCAAAGGGTTCTAACCATTATCTACAGTGCACAGTGAAATTCCTATTAATAAGAAGATAAAGTACTATCAGAAAACCAATATGTCATGGTCTATTTTGGCATTAATTTGAATTGCTGATCTAGATGTCACAGGCTATTGATATATTGTTCATTATGAGACAGTCGTTCATTATCTTCATCATACATCAAATCTGTGCACCACAGAAACCTGACCATGAATTTAAACGTAAAATATCTGTTTACTGAAATACTAAAATACAAAATACTCTTCTCTGTACTGGTGAATAAGAGAGTATTACATAGGGAAGTGTATAAAGAAATGAGAATAAGACAAAATCCTTGCCAACAAAAAAGATAATTGATTAGTGGAGACTGAGAGCAAATGTGGACCAAAAAGATTCAAAGTATGGGACAAAGTTGTGTTTGATTTTCCTTTTGTTTTTCAATTTTCTTTGTGTGTGTGTGTGTGTGTGTGTGTGTAAATCTTGTCTCAATCTCTGTTTTAAGAAAAATTTAGGCTGGGTGTGGTGGCTCAGGCCTGTAATCCCATCACTCTAGGGGGCCAAGGTGGGTAGATCACCATTGCCTGAGGTCAGGAGTACAAGACAAGCCTGGCCAACAGGGTGAAACACCATCTCTACTAAATATACAAAAATTAATCGGGAGTGGTGGTGCAAACCTGTAATTCTAGCTACTTGGAAGGCTGAGGAAGGAGAATCGCTTGAATCTGGGAGGCGGAGGTTACAGTGAGCCAAGATCACACAACTGCACTCCAGCCTGGGTGACAGAGTGAGACTTCCTCTCAAAAAAATAAAAAATAAAAAAGACTTCATTATGATGTTTACTGTTAACTACCTCAGTGTCATTCCACTACTCACTCAATGGATCAACATAACAATGTGGTTTAAGTAAATGGTTTGCAAATCTGGATGCCTCACTTGGGATATTTATAAAAATGTGGACCCCTGAGCATTTAATTTCATTAATTATAACTTAAAAGATCCACACTGAGACTTAAAAAAAATCAATTGTGATGATTAATTTTATGTGCCATCTTGACTGGACTAAGAGATTCTCAGATAGCTTACAAAATATTATTTCTAGGTGTTTCCATAGAAGATAAGACTTTGAATAAGTAGACCGAGTAATGCCCACTAGGCTCACGAGCAAAGTGGAAATGGTGACAGGAAAGGAGATTATACATAGGCTCAGCAACGTGGACTTTCACTCATCAAGGCTGACGTAGCTACCACAACCACAGTGTGCCCAATCTGCCAGCAGCAGATACCAACACAGAGCCTCCAATATGGCACCATTCTTTAGGGTGATCAGCTAGCTGTCTCATGTCAGGTTGATTATATTGGACCACTTCCATCATGAAAGAGGTGACATTTTGTCTTTACTACCATAGACACTCTGAATATGGATTTATCTTTCCTCCATCCAATGCTTCTGCCAAAACTACCATTGGAGGACTTACAGAATACCTTAACCATCATCATGGTATTCCACATAACATCACTTCTGACCAAGGACTCACTTCACAGCCAAAGAAAAGCAGCAAGGAATCCAGGCTCATGAAATTCCCTGGTTACCAGGTTTTCCATCATCCTAAAGCAGCTGTCCTGATGGAATGGTGAAATGGCCTTTTGGATATTCAACTACAGTGTCAGCTAGGTCACAATACCCGCAGGCTTGCAGTAAGGTTCTCTAGAAGGCTGTATATATTTTTAATCATCATCTAATATATCTGTTTCTCTGATAGCCAGCATTTATTGGTCTTGGAATCAAGAAGTGGAAATAGAAGTGGTACCATGATCATTACCTCTAGTGATCTACTAGCAAAAATTTTGCTTCCTGTTCTTATCACTTTATGCTTCACTGGCCTAGAAGTTTTAGTTTTATAGGGAGAAGTGCTTCTATCAAGAGATACAAAAAATGATTCCTTTGAACTAGAAGTTAAGACTGCCACATGGCCTCTTGGGGTCCTCATGCTCTGAGTCAACAGGCCAAGAAGGGAGTTAAATTATTGACTGGATTGAGTGATACAGACTAGTAAGAGAAAACTGGACTGCTACTCCACAATGGAGGTAAGTATGAGTATGTCTGAAATATAGGAGATTGCTTAGTACATCACTTAGTGTTACTATGCCCTATGAATTAATGTCAATGAAACACTACAGCAACCCAACCCTGGCAGGACTACAAACACCCAGATTCAGGAATGAGGATTTTCTTTATGCTACAACCAGCAGAGGCTCTTGCTGAAGGCAAATGGAATACAGAATGAGTAGTAGAAGAAGATATTTATAAATACAAGACCACAAAACTAGTTACAGTAATGAAAATTTTAATTGTCATGAGTAATTCCTCCTTGTTACAAGTATGTTTGTATGCATATACATACATATATTAAGCAAATACTTTTCTCTCATTCCCTTGTCATGCAACATAAGATGTATTATCTTCAGATCAGTGTTAAATATTGTCAATTTTATATTATTGTATTTGTTATGGCATATCATGGAAAAAGTAAACATCACTCAAGAACTTTACCTCCTATTCTGGGAAAGGAATTAGTGCATTTCTGGTTGTAGGCAAGACAGTTGTATCATGTTAAGTGTAATCACTATTTTATTTTTTTAATTTGGAGATTAATTAAGGTTAAAGGAGATGCATAGGGTGTCAAATTGGCAAGGGGTAGATTTATGATGTTTAATTTTATGTGTCAACTTCAATGTGTTAAGGGATGCCCTGATAGCTGGTAAAGAATTATTTCTGGGTGTGTTTGTAAGAGATCAGCATTTGAACCAGCAGATTGAGCACTCAGCAATGTGGGCAGGCATTACACAGTCTGTTTCGGGCCCAAATAGAAAAAACAGGCAGAGAAATGGTGAATTATATTTTCTCTCTCTGTCTCTCTCTGTCTCTCTCTGTCTCTCTCTCTCTCTCTCTCCTTGAGCTGGGACATCTGTCTTTTTCTGCCCTCAACATTAGCTCTCCTGGTTTTCAGGTTTGGACTCTGGGACTTACATTAGCACCCCAACTCCAACCCACAGACTTTTGAGTCCCCTGGTTATACTTTTCAGTCCCCTGGTTCTCAGACTTTTGGACTGAGATTGAATTATATCGGTTGCTTTCCTGGTTCTCCAGCTTACAGATGGTGTGTCATGGAAACTCTCAGCTTCCATAATTGCAGGAGCCAACTCCATAACAAATCTTTTACCTACACATCTATCTATCTATACCCTTGGGATTCTGATTCTGCAGAGAACCTGGACTAATACTTCTATTTAACAAGTCACTCATTTCCTTTTAAGTGAGCAGAACCTGTCATTTAGCAACAGCTAGTTAAATTAATATTGGCCTCATTATTTACTATTGCTATTGATATTCTACTAGATACATAACAGAAAAAAATATGTAACATATATATGTATACACACACATACTATTTTAAATTTCATTTTTAAATTCAGTATATGTTGATTTTCTGGGATTGTATGTCATTCACAATGTGAAGTAACTGTCTTTTTTATTAAATTTTTAATGTTTATGGTTACATGGTAGGTATATATATTTATGGGGTACATGAGAAATTTTGATACAGACATGAAATGTGTGATACTCACCTCAGGGTAAATGGGGGTATACGTTACTTCAAGCATGCATTTTTTTTTATATTACAAACATTCCAGTTATAATCTTTTGGTTATTTTAAAGTGTACTATAAGTTACTGTTGACTGTAGTCATCCTGTTGTCCTATAAAATACTAGATCTTATTAATTCTACATAAACATACTTTTGTACCCGTTAACCATCCCCACTTCCCTCATTCTCCCTATCCCAGTTTCTGGTGACCAGCATTCTATTCTCTATCTCCATGATTTTAATTGTCTTGACTTTTAGCTCCCAAATATGAGTGAGAACGTAAGAAGTGTGTTTTTCTGTGGCTGGCCTGTTTCACTTAACATGACGTCCTCCAGTTCCACCCACATTGTTGCAAATGATGTAAATAACAGGATAACATTCCTTTTTATGGGTGACTAGGACTCTATTGCATACATGTTCCACATTTTTGTATCCATTCATTCGATGATTAACAATTAAATTAATTCCAAATTGTGGCTATTGTAAACAGTGCTACAATAAACATGAATGCAGATATCTCTTCAATATACACATTTTCTTTCTTTTTGGTGTATACCTAGGTGTGAGATTGTTGGATCACCTGGTGGTTCTATTTTTAGTTTTTTTGAGGAAACTCCATGCTGTTCTCCATGGTGGTTGTACTAATTTACATTCCCATCAGCAATGTCTGAGGGTTCCCTCTTCTTCACATCCTTGCCAGCATACATTATTGACTGTGTTTTGGATAAAAGCCATTTTACATGGGGTGAGATGTCTCATTGTAATTTTAATTTGCATTTCTCTGATGATCAATGGTGTTGAGAAGCTTTTTATATGCCTGTTTTCCATTATTTTTTTTTCAAAATGTCTATTCAGGTATTTGGCCCATTTTAAAATACGTTTATTAGAATTTTTCTTGAGTTGTTTGAGCTCTTTCTATATACTGAAAAAATCAATATTGTTTCAGTGTCTATACTACCCAAAGAATTCTACAAATTTAATGCAATCCCTATGAAAATAGCAATGATGTGCTTCATTGAATAGAGAAAATAATCATAAAATTTACATGGAACCGCAAAAAAACAGAATAGGCAAAGTTACCATGAGCAATAGAACAAAATTGGAAGAATCACCTTATCTGACTTCAAATTATACTACAGAACTAGAGTAACCAAAACAGCATAGCACTGGCATACAAACAGACACATAGACCAATGTAACAGAACAGAGAACCCAGAAATAAATCATACATCTACAGTAAACTCATTTTCATCAAGAGTGCCAAGAACATACATCGGGGAAAGCACTGTCTCTTCAATAAATGGTGCTGGAAAACCTGGATATACATATGCAGAAAATGAAACTAGACTTCTATCTCTCACCATACCAAAAATCAAATCAAAATGAATTAAAACCTAAAATCTAAGACATGACACTGTTAAAAGTAAACATGGTGGAAATTCTCTAGTACATTGGTCTGGGCAAAGATTTCTTGTGTAATACCCCAAAAGCACGTGCAACCAAAGCAAAAGTGAACAATTGAGATGATACCAATTTAAAAAGCTTCTGTATAGCAAAGGAAACATCAACAAAGTGAAGACATGATACACAATACGGGAGAAAATATTTACAAACTATCCAGCAGACAAAGGATTGATAATCAGAATATATAAGGAACTTTTTATATGCCAAGAGCAAACAATCTGAAAAAGAAATCAAGAAAGTAGTCTCGATTTCTTGATCTCTTCCTGCCCCAGGAGGCTGGGGCAAAAAGATTACTTAAACCCAGCAGTTTGAGACTAGCCTGGGCAACATAGGCATCTCCCCACAAAAAAAAACAAAACCAAAACAAAACCAAAGTGTTTTATTTAGTGGATTTCCCATATAAAAGTAGCATGACTAATGCTATCTTCTTTGCGAATTAATTTCCTTGTGTTTTAAATCACAAATAACATACATATTTTATAACGCTTTCAAACTTAACATAAATGGATGAAGTTAAAAGTGAATTTTTTTACACCTCTTTAACCCTGCCCAAACCTAGCCAGACCCAGGGATAATATTAACAGTTTACAACAGGTACTCCTGTGAGTATAGGAGCCTTCTTTTCTCTCTCCCTTACTTTCATACATACACGCATTCATAAAATAGGATCATAGGATCATATGTAATATTTTTGGAATTATGTGCTCATGTGTTTGTGTATGTGCATTGTTTTACATCATGGTTATCTTTCCAAGTCAGTGCAAATGTGAAAAATAAACTACTTTTCTTTTAGTTGTGACTTGGTGTTCCATGGTCTTACCGTAATGTTATTCCTTTTACTATTCATATAAATGTAGAGTGTATCTAAATTTTTTATTATAAACAAGTCTGAAAAATATACTTTTATGTATACGTTATACTAGTGTTAAGAAACATTTTCAGAAGTGGACAATAATTATGTATTTTTCTAAAATGCTCTTTTTTCCATCTGTGTATTATTTCACTGTGTATGTAATTTATTTAAAATGCCATATAAATGATCCTTTATGTTTTTGAATTTTTTCCCCAGCATTTTATTAGTGTGTATAAAATGATATGGACATTCTTGTATTTAATTACAATGAACATCCACAATTATTTCATAAGTCTAATCTCAAGAGTCAGTCAACAGCAATGTAGAATTCTAGAATTGTGATCAGTGTTGTCATTACTTTTACTAGTAGGTTATTACCACCAGCACTGGACGAGAGTAGCCATTTCTTCAGATACCCATCAATACTAGTTATTGTCACTGATTAATGTATGATATGATTTAGTTTTTGTATTAGCATAATCATGTTCTATTGTTTTTAAATATAGGTGATATATCCATTATGATGGTACTGATGTTCACCCAAGGAAAGAATTAGAAAAGAACAGAGGGAATATATTTTCTCACTGGGGGCTAGAGCTGCAGTGTACTTTTTTATATCTACAGTGCACAAAATTTCAGTTATATTTTGCTGAGGGATCGGCTCATAAAGAATACTTTTGCAGCCTTATGGAGCTATAATTGAGGTATAATAAACCATACACATTTAACTATAAAATTTGATAAAGTTGTGACATTTGTACAAACCCAAGTAACTATTACCACAGTCTAAATAAGAAATTCCTCTATCTTCAAAGTTTTCTTTTGCCCTTTGAAATCCATCCCTCATGACATCTCCCACCCATTCCCCAGGAAAACATGTATTTGCTTTCTTTCTCTATAGATTGTTTTTCAATTTCTAGAATTTCATATAAATTTAATAATATGTTATGCATTCTTTTTAAAAGTCTGGTTTCTTACACTTTTCACTATTATTTTAAAACTTATTTAAGTTGATGAATGTCCAATAACTTTTTCTTGTTATTCCTAAGCATTAATATACCACAATTTGTTTAATTATTTGCTGATTAATAGACATTTGGGTTGTTTTAAACTTTGCTATTACAAATAAAGTTGCTGTTAATATTCATGTATGGATCTTTCTGTTGATGCATGCTTTTATTTGGAGCAGATACCTAATGATTTGGATGATATGGTAGGCATGTGTTTAATTTTTATTTTAACTGCCGAAGTATTTTTCTAATTTGTTGCCTAAATTTACATCCCCAACAGCAGCCATATCTTCTGCCCCAGCCTCAGCTTTGGGGTCACGTTGATTTGTCACAGCAGCCCCACTGTATATAAGTTAGAGTTCACATCACATGGGAATGGAGAGCCACGTAGGAAAGTAAAAACATCAAGATCAGCTTCAGCTCAGCTGAGAAGGCCTACCAAATTCCTTTTGTTATTACCATGCTCCAAGTTGGTACTAGGCAACTCTTGGGAGAGTCTCACCTGGGACCTGATAGATTGACCTGGAGTAATAGGCTAGCCCCTTCCCTCAACTTACTTTTCCTTGACATACCCCCATTTCCCCTGACCTGCAACAAACAGTGGAAACCTGGGGATAAAAACCCAGGAGATGCAAGTCTAATGGCTTTTAGCTGTCCTCTATCTCCTTCCTTTTCCCACATCACCTACAAGCTAGAAAGAAGCATTCATGGTACATTACCTTATTCTAAAATAATGGGTTGACTGAAGGCTGTATTGTATAAGAGGAAGCAGTCTCTTCAAGCCCCATCCCCAAACCCTTTTGATAGCACCTACTGCAGAGACAACCTATGGTGAGTGTGGTGTGCATGTTTCTGGATATTTTATATTTTAATGTAAACATATACATGAATGATATATATTTTATATGAGAATTTCTAAAAAATAATATATTTCAAACATATACAAAGATATAGGTTTGATATTTTTCTGTACTTCTAATTGTCACCAATAATAAACAGCCACATTTAATTAATATACAGTATTAGTAACATATTCTAAAGTAAATCTGCATATAAATTTCCTTTCTGAAGAAAGGGATCCTAACAAACTTTAATCTTTTTTGAACTTTCACCTTTTGTCCCAAACAAATACATATTTGTCCCAAATATGTATGCACATACTTTTTATTTTATTTTAGAGTCCTTTAATTAAGTTTATCAATGTACCTTACGATCTTTTCCTCACCTTTGTTTCCAGAATCCCACTTCTTCTGCCTGGAGTTATTTTTCTTTTTGATATAATATCTTGTCAATGACAGTCCGTGGGTAAGTTGAAGAACAAACACTTAGGACATATGTTCATTGTATTTAAGCCTGTTTTTAGACTTCTTTAAGAGAACAAAATATTCTCAGCTATTGTTACAAATAACAGAAATCATATTGGAATCTTTATAATATAAAGATTTCTTGTAAAAGAAATGCCATGCACATGCCTTAAACTCCAGCAATGTGGTTTTAACTTGAATTTCAGTGAAATCTGAAATATTTACAATAAATCTAATTAATGAACCAATGTTACATTAAAAACAAGCCACATAATCTGATTTATACTTTTCTAAATGTTTTATGATGTTAACAAACATAAATTTCACATTTATCCAAGTAATAAAAAATAAAATGTAGAGAGTTCTTATCATGAACATTAATGTCAAGAAAACATAGCACAGGAACCTTTTTAGTTTCAATCACGCAGAACACTTTCCATGTCTTAAGACCTGTTTTAAGTAAATTAGTGGGAAGACAGAGTTGTGTTTAACATGCTACTTTGCAAATATTCCAAATGCCTACCTTCTGTTAGTACTGAAAAGAAATAATTCACAGCATGGCTTCTGGATCAATAGAAATGCTGTAGATCTTAATGATTTACGTTATAGCTTTCCTTTTATTTAAAAGAGATTCTTTTTTTAAAGAAGACTAACTTTGTCATCACTTTTGTTTTCTTTCTAAAAAAAAAGGGTCTTATTTTTATTCTGTCTTGACAATTGTGAGCTGTTTTGATTATTGTATGTGTGTGAAATGCCTTAATAAAGAGTTTGGACATAGAGCACATTTTCCTCTCAGCACTTTGAAGATATTATTCCATTGTCTTCTCAGACAAATTGTGGCTGAGGTAAACCCTACTTTTAATACGCTTGTTATTTCTCCATAGGAAATCTGTATTTTCACTTTTAAATATTTTCAATATTTTTCATTATTTTTATATACTGATTATAGAGTCCTTCTTATTAATGTTGCTTAGCACCTGATGGGTTTTGTCAAAGTATGGACACTTCTTTCTCAACTTTGAACAATTCTGAGCTATTATCTCTTTATCACCTTCTTATCCTTTCCATTATCCCATTCTTTGAAGTTTATTATATACTGCCATTTTTTGATACACCTAATTTCTCTTTATATGCCCTAATTTTGTTGCATTCTGGAAATTCACATGATTATATGTATTTCTTTTAATTGATAATTTAAAATTGTATACATTTATGGTATACAACATGATGTGTTAAAATATGTATACATTACAGAATGCCAAAATCAAGTTAATAAACATATGCACCACCTCACAGACTTGATTTTTTTTTTGTGACAAAAGCTGTTAAAAATCTATTGCAGCAATTTTCAAGTACACAATATATTATTAGCTATAGTGGCCATGTTGCATAGCCGATCTCTTTAGAGTTATTCCCTTTGTCTAACTGAAATTTTGTATCTTTTGACCACGGCCTCCGTAATCTCCATCTGCTAACCCTCAAACCCTGGTAACCACCATTCTACTTTCTGCTTCTGTGAGTTTCACCTTTGTAGATTTCTTATATAAGTAAGAGGATGTTTCTGTGTCTGGCTTATTTCATTTAGCATAATGTCCTCTAGGTTCATCTATGTTTTTGAAAATAGCAGGATTTCTTTCTTTTTTAAGGTAGAATAGTATTTCACTGTGTGTATATACCACATTTTCCTTATTCATTCATTTGTTGAAGGACAACAATTAGGTTGATCTCATATGGTGGCAATTGAGAATAAGGCTGCAATTAACATGGAAGTGCAGACATCTCTTTGACATACTGATTTCATTTCTTTTGGATACATGCCAACTAGTGAGTTTGCTGAATCACAGGGTAGTTCTATTTTTAATTTTTTGAGAAATCTCCATACGGTTTTCCATAATGGCTATGCTCATTTACATTTCTACCAACAGTGTATAAGGATTCTATTTTCTCTAAACTCTCACAAAACAATTCTTATCTTTCCTCTATTTGAGAATAACCATCCTAATACGCATGAGGTGACACCTTATTTTGGTTTTAATTGCATTTCCTTGATGATTAGTGAAGTTGAGCATCTTTCTATATATTTGTTGGGTATTTGTATGTCTTTTTTGAAAAACTATCTATTCACAACATTTGTACATTTTTAAGTGTTTATTTTTCTTTTTCTATTTTTTTTTTTGCTATTGAGTTATTTGAATTCCTTACATATTTTAGATATTAACTGCTTATTAGAAATATGGTTTATAAACATTGTCCATTTTGTAAGTTGTCTCTTCACTCTGTTGATTGTTTCCTTGGCAGTGAAAAAGGTTTTTAGTTTGATGTAAATTCATTTTTGTACTTTCAATTTTGATACCTGAGCTTTTATAGTCATAGCCAAAAAATAATTGCTTAGATCAATGTCATGGAGCTTTTCCCATGTGCTTTCTTCCTGTTATTTTACAGTTTCAGACCTTATATTTGAGTCCTTATTTTATTTTGCATTGATTTTTTACTATGGCATGAGATAAGGGTCTAATTTTCTTTTTCTTCATATCCAGTTTCTCTGAAACCACCTGCAAAAATTTTATCTTTTCTCCAATATGTATTTTTAATATCTTTATGAAAAGAGAATTGAGCATAATTGCATAAATTTATTTCTGGAGTCTCTACTCTGTTTCATTGGTCTGTATGTCTAGTTTTGTGCCAGTAGCTTGTTGTTTTCATTATTACAGCTTGTAACAGATTTTGATACTAGGTAGTCTGATGCCTCCAGCTTGTTCTTTGGCTCAGGATTGCTTCAAGTATTCATAATCTTTTATGGTTTTGTACACATTTTAGGAATTTTTTTTCATTCTGCAAAAATGTCATTGGAATTTTGCTTTGGATCTATAGGCTTCTTTATGTAGTATAGACCTTCTTTCAATCCATGGAAACTGAATATCTTTCCATTTATTTGTACCTAAATGTATTATCAAATGTACTAATTCTTTCTTCAGCTATGTTTAATTTACTACTTATTTATTGATTTTTAAAGGTAATGGATTGTAATTTTCTAACATATTCTTAGCTCTTTTTTCATGTTAATCTGTTAGTTTACAATCTATTGGCCATTTTATAGTTGCCCTTTGAAAATCTTTTTTTTTTCTTATTTCAAAGGTATTTTATTTCTTTTTTAAAATTATACTTTAAGTTCTGGAGTACATGTGCAGCTTAGGCAGGATTGTTACCTAGGTATACACACGCCATGGTGGTTTGCTGCATCCATTCCCCCCCATCACCTACATTAGCTATTTCTCCTAATGTTATCACTCCCCAGTCCCCCATCCCCAGATATCCCTCCCCTAGCCCCCCCACCCACCAACAGGCCCCAGTGTGTGTGATGTTGCCCTCCCTGTGTCCATGTTTTCTCATTGTTCAACACCCACTTATGAATGAGAACATGTGATGTTTGGTTTCTGTTCTCATGTCAGTTTGCTGAGAATGATGGTTTCCAGCTTCATCCATGTTCCTGCAAAAGACATGAACTCATCCTGTTTTATGGCTGCATAATATTCTCTGGTGTATATGTGCCACATTTTCTTTATCCAGTCTCTCATTGATTTGCATTTGGGTTGGTTCCAAGTCTTTGCTATTGTAAACAGTGCCATAATGAACATACACGTGCATGTGTCTTTATAATAGGACAATTTATAATCCTTTGGGTATATACCCAGTAATGGGATTGCTGGGTCAAATGTTATTTCTATTTCTAGATCTAGTGCCAGTTTTCAGAGGGAATGCTTCCAGTTTTTTCCCATTCAGTATGATATTGGCTGTGGGTTTGTCATAAATAGCTTCTATTATTTTGAGATACATTCCATCAATACCTAGTTTATTGAGAGTTTTTAGCATAAAGAGCTGTTGAATTTTGTTGAAGGCCTTCTCTGCATCTGTTGAGATAATCATGTAGTTTTCGTCTTTGGTTCTGTTTATGTGATGTATTATGTTTATAGATATGTGGATGTTGAACCAGCCTTGCATCTCTGGGATGAAGCTGACTTGATCGTGATGGATAAGCTTTTTGATGTGCTGTTGGATTCAGTTTGCTAGTATTTTATTGAAGATTTTTGCACCAATGTTCATCATGGATATTGGCCTGAAATTTCCTTTTTTAGTTGTGTCTCTGCCAGGTTTTGGTGTCAGGATGATGTTGGCCTCATAAAATGAGTTAGGGAGGATTTTCTCTTTTTGTATTGTTTGGAATAGTTTCAGAAGGAATGGTACCAGCTCCTTTTTGTACGTCTGGTAGAATTCAGCTATGAACCATCTGGTTCTGGACTTTTTTTAGTTGGTAGGCTATTAATTGCTGCCTCAAATTCAGACTTTGTTATTGGTCTACTCAGGGATTCAACTTCTTCCTGGTTTAGTCTTGGGAGGGTGTAAGTGTCCAGGAATTTAGACATTTCTTCTAGATTTATTGGTTTATGTGCACAGAGGTGTTTTTAGTAATCTCTGATGGTAGTTTGTATTTCTGTGGAATTGGTGGTGATATTCTCTTTTTCATTTTTTATTGCATCTATTTGATTCTTCTCTCTTTTCCTTTTATTATTCTGGCTAGCAGTCTATCTATTTTGTTGATCTTTAAAAAAAAAAAAACAGCCCTTGAATTCATTACTTTTTTGAAGGGTTTTTTTGTCTCTATCTCCTTCAGTTCTGCTCTATTCTTAGTTATATCTTGTCTTCTGCTAGCTTTTGAATTTGTTTGATCTTGCTCCTCTAGTTCTTTTAATTGTGACGATAGGGTGTCGATTTTAGAACTTTCCTTGTTTCTCATGTGGGCATTTAGTGCTATAAATTTCCCTCTAGACACTGCTTTAAGTGAGTCCCAGAGATTCTGGTATGTTGTGTCTTCACTCTCATTGGTTCCAAAGAACATCTTTATTTCTGCCTTCATTTCCTTATTTATCCAATAGTCATTCAGGAGTAGGTTGTTCAGTTTCCTTGTACTTGTGCGGTTTTGAGTGAGTTTCTTAATCCTGAGTTCTAATTTGATTGGACTGTGGTCTGATAGACTGTTTTTTATGATTTCTGTTCTTTTGCATTTGCCGAGGCGTGATTTACTTCCAATTATGTGGTCAATTTTAGAGTAGGTGCAATGTGGTGCTGAGAAGAATGTATATTCTGTGGATTTGGGTGAAGAGTTCTGTAGATGTCTGTTAGGTCTGCTTGGTCCAGATCTGAGTTTAAGTCCTGAATATCCTTCTTAATTTTCTGTCTCGTTGCTCTGTCTAATATTGACAGTGGAGTGTAAAAGACTCCCACTATTATTGTGTGGGAGTCTAAGCCTCTTTGTCGGTCATTAAGAACTTGCTTTATGTATCTGGGTGCTCCTGTATTGGGTGCATATATATTTATGATAGTTAGCTCTTCTTCTTGCATCAATTCCTTTATCATTATATAATGTCCTTCTTTCTCTCTTTTGTTCTTTGTTGGTTTAAAGTCCGTTTTATCAGAGACCAGAATTGCAACCCCTGCATTTTTTTACTCTCAATTTGCTTGGTAACTCTTTCTCTATCCCTTTATTTCGAGTCTATGTGTCTTTGCATGTGAGATTGGTCTCCAGAATACAGCACATCGATGGGTCTTGACTCTATCCAATTTGCAAGTCTGCGTTTTTTGACTGGGTCATTTAGCCCATTTATATTTAAGGCTAATATTGTTATGTGTGAATTTGATCCTATTGTTTTGATACTAGCTGGTTGTTTTGTCCATTAGTTGATGCAGTTTCTTCATTGTGTCAATGGTCTTTACCATTTGGTCTGTTTTGGCAGTGGCTGGTACTGGTGGTTTCTTTCCATGTATATTGCTTCCTTCAGGAGCTCTTGTAAGGCAGGCCTGGTGGTGTTGAAATCTCTCAGCAATTGCTTATCCATAAAGGATTTTATTTCTCCCTCACTTATGAAGCTTAGTTTGGCTAGATATGAAATTCTGGATTGAAAGTTCTTTTCTTTAAGGATGTTGAAAATTGGCCCCCACTCTCTTCTGGCTTGCAGGGTTTCTGCTGAGAGATCTGCTGTGAGTCTGATGGACTTCCCTTTGTGGGTAACCCGACCTTTCTCTCTGGCTGCCCTTAGCATTTTTTTCTTTCATTTCAACCCTGGTGAATCTGATGACTATGTGTCTTGTGGTTGCTGTTCTTGAGGAATAACTTCGTGGTATTCTCTGTTTTTCCTGGATTTGAATGTTGGCCTGCCTTGCTAGGTTGGGAAAGTTCTCCTGGATAATATCCTGAAGAGTGTTTTCTCACTTGGATTAATTCTCCCCATCACATTCAGGTACACCAATCAAATGTGGATTAGTTCTTTTCACATAATCCCATATTTCTTGGAGGTTTTGTTCATTTTTTTCACTCTTTTTTCTCTAGTCTTGCCTTCTTGTTTTATTTCATTGAGTTGATCTTCAGTCTCTGATATCCTTTCTTCTGCTTGATCGATTCAGCTATTAAAACTTGTGTATGCTTCACGAAGTTCTCTTGCTATGTTTTTCAGTTCCATCAAGTCATTTATGTTCTTCTCTAGGCTGGTTATTCTAGTTAGCATTTCGTCTAAGCTTTTTTCAAGATTCTTAGTTTCTTTGGCTTCGGTTAGAACATTTTCCCTTAGCTCAGAGAGGTTTGTTATTACCTACCTTCTGTTGCCTGTTTCTTTCAATTTGTCAAACTTATTCTCCATCTAGTTTTGTTGCCTTGCTGGTGAGGAATTGTGATCCCTTGGAGGAGGAGAGGCATTCTGGTTTTTGGTGACTTCAACCTTTTTGTGCTGGTTTCTTCCCATCTTCATGGATTTATCTACTTTTGATCTTTGAAGATGGTGACTTTCAGATGGGGTCTCTGAATGGACATCCTTTTTGTTGATGTTGAAGCTATTTCTTTCTGTTTTTAGTTTTCCTTCTAACAGTCAGGCCCCTCTGTTGCAGGACTGCTGGAGGTTCACTCCAGATCCTGCTTGCCGGGGAATCACCCCCAGGGGCTGCAGAACAGCAAGGATTGCTGCCTGTTCCTTCCTCTGCTAGCTTCATCCCAGAAGGGTACCTGCCAGATGTCAGCCAGAACTCTCCTATATGAGGTGCCTCTTTGGATATACAGGGGTCATGGAGCCACTTCAGGAGGCAGTATGTCCCTTATCAGAGCTCAAGTGCTATGCTGGGAGCTCTGTTTCTCCCTTCAGAGCTGCTGGGCAGGGATATTTAAGTCTGCTGCAGCGGAACTCACAACAGCCCCTTTTCCCAGGTGCTCTGTTCTGGGAAGGTGAGGCTTTATTTATAAGTTCCCGATGGGCTGCTGCCTTTTTTCAGAGATGCCTTGCCCAGGAAAAATGGAGTCTAGGCACAGTCAGCCTGTGGAGGTGTTGCTGAGCTGCCGCAGGCTCTGCCCTGCTGCTGTGTAAACTTCCTTGCAATTTTGTTTACACAGGCAAAGTTAGAAATGCCTCAGTAATGGCTGAGGCCCTTGCTCCCCCTCCAGCTCACCAAGTTCGACTGTCCCAGGTCGAGCTCAAACTGCTGTGCTGGCTGCGAAAATCTCAAGCCAGTGGGTTTCAGTTTGCTGGTCTTTGTGGCAGTGGGACCCACTGATCCAGATCACTTGGCTCCCTGCCTTCAGTCACCTTTTTTTCAGGGTAATGGGCAATTCTGTCTCGCAGGCATTCAGGCACTGGCTAAAACAGCTGCCCAGTTTCATGCTGGAAACCCACAGTGCTGGCTTAAACAGTCACCTAGTGCTGTAAACCCACAGCGCTGGAGTTGTTGGCACCGGTGAGAATCTCCTGGTCTGTATGCTGTAAAGACTGTGAGAAAAGTGCAGTGTCTGAGCTGGAGTGCCAGAGTGCCTGGAAAAGTCCCTGATGGCCTCCCTTGGGTAGGAAGGGGGGTCCTCTGGCTCCTTGCCCTTCTCAGGTGAGGCAGTGCCCCGCCCTAAGTCTGCCCTCCTTGGGCTACACCCACTGTCCAACCAGTCTCATTGAGATGAACCTGGTACTTTGGTTGGAAATGTGACGATCATTTGCCTTCTGCGTCACGCTTGCTGGGAACTGTGCTCCAGACCTGTTCCTATTTGGCCATCTTGGTGGAAGTCCCAGGTTGCCCTTTGAAAATCTTAAGCAGATTTACTTTAAAGCGGTTTCAAATTACTTTGGTATTCTGAATGTTTTTCCCAAGAATAATTTTTCCACTCCTGGGTATGTTGACCCTTTTCATGGCAATAAGCTTTTTTATTTGCTTCCTAATGTTTGTTTGATAGCTTATTTTGTATTCTTTCCTAGCATGTTCATCCATTCCTGCCAGAAGGTTACATGATGGATTCAGACCAGGATCATTGGAGAACACATCTCCAATTAGAGTGTACTCCTTCTACTTATTTTTTAAAGTTAACTGTAAAACAGCCTGAAGCAGTTTCTTCAGGATCTCCCAGAAGAATGCACTGTTATCACAGATGACAATTCCATGCATGTTTATTGCCCCTGTAAACATTAAAGTGGAAAAAAATATAAAGGGAGAAAGCTGTGATATTATCTTGACTCTGTGTAGGCCTAGGCTAATGTGTGTGTTTGTGTCTACTTTTTTAACAAAAAAGGTTAAAAAAGTAAAATAAATAATTTTTAAAATGGAAAAATGCCTGTAGAATAAGGATATAAAGAAGAAAATATTTTTGCACTGCTGTACAATGTGTTTGTGTTTTAAACTGTTATTACAAAAGAATGAAAACAATTAAAATGTTTATAGAATAAAAAAGTTACGGTAAACCTACTTATTATTGAAGAAAAAAGTATTTTGGTAAATTTAGTAGATCCTAACTGTACAGTGTTTATAAAGTCTATAGTAGTGTACATTAATGCCCTAAGCCTTTATGTTCACTCACCACTCACTCCCTGACTCACCCAGAGCAACTTCCAGTCCTACAAGCCCCATTCATGTTACATGCCCTATATAAGTGTACCTTTTCTGTATTTTTACTGTACCTTTTCTATGTTTAGATATATTTAGATACACAAATACTTAGAGTTGTGTTAAAATTGGCTACTGTATTCAGTACAGTCACATGCTGGAGCCTAGCAGCAATAGGCTATACCATATAATCTAGGGGTATATTGGGCTATGCCATCTAGGTTTGTGTAAGTACACTCTATGATGTTTGCCTAATGTCTCATTTCTCAGAATGTATCTTCATTGTTAAGCAACACATGACAGTATATGTAGGAAAGGCCAATACCTTCTATCTTCCATCTACCTCTATGATCTGTGATATCATTATCTCTCACCTAGCTTACTGAAATGGTCTTGTAGTTGGCCTTCCTTCTTCTGTCCTTGAGTTCATTCCCAACACAGCTTTCAGAATAATAAGTTTAAAACATAAGCCAAATCATATCATTATTCTGCTTAAAGCCTTTTGGTGGCTTCCAAACTCACTAGCGTATAAACAGGAAGGCCAAGTACAATGACTTACCCTGTAATACCTATGTTTGGGAGGCTGAAGCAGGAAGACCATTTGAGCCTAGGAGTTTGAGATTAGCCTGAGCAACATAGTGAGACACTAGCTCTACAAAAAAATTAAAAACAAAAACAAGCAAACAAAAAGAACCTGAATGCCTGTGCCAACTCTATCTTGACGTAAACCATAATATTTTTATTATTATAATCTAGCATTCCATTTCTATTCTGAAATTTCTCTTATTACTAGGGGAAAATTCCTCTTGCTAATTCTTCTCACACTGATCTATTTCTGTTCCTCAAATGAGCCAAGGAACATTCCATCACTGACCGTTACCCTTCACCTTTCCTTTGCCTAGGCTTCTTACACTCCCAGTATTCATGTAGTTTATCAACTTACATTATAAGAAGTGTTTCCTCAGTGAAACCTTTCTGAAGTAATTTATCTGAAGTTGCAATTTATCTCACTCTGACACTTTTTATTTATTTTTCAGGTATTATTCCTCATGTTAGCATGTATTACTATCAAAAATACTACCTATTTTACTTAATAGCTTAGTTTAATTTATCTCTTCTCAGTTAAAATGTAAACCACATGAGAATGCGTATTTCTGTTTATTTTATTTACTTCTGTTTCTGTAGCACCTAGTAGAGTACCAGGTAAAACACAATCAAACAAATAAAACACCCAACACAAGTTTTAATAAATGTTCAAGTTTTAATTAAAATTTTAGTATTTGTTGTGTTAAGGTATTATTTTTCAAAATTTCCATCTGGCATGATTAAAAAGTTCAGGAACTAGATACTGGTGATTGTTAATAAAAAGGTAAAATTTATCTTATGTGTACCAAAATAAGCAAATTATGTGTTCTTAAAAAACACAACTCATACAAATGTAAAACAAGCATATATCAAGCATATTATTTTGCTTATTTATTAATGAGGGAGATTGTAAAAAAGTTTCAACTGATTCATTTGAGAAGATATATATATATATGTATATATATATGCAATTAATAAACGTTAGAATAAGATTTTTGGGTGAAATACAAAATTAAATATTCAATGAGATCTATATATAATAATCTTTTAGGTTATCTTGGTCAGAATAGATTTATACCTTCATAGGAAGAAAATTGAATTGGATGTGACAATAGTTTTGAGCTAATTAAGGAATACAGACCATCTCATTCAAAACTAATTATTTCTAACATTTTTATTTATCAGATGGAACAACAAATTCTACTGTTTTCCAGGAGATTCCTGAGAAACCTCAAAGTTAACTTAGTTTTGAAAGCTATTGTGAAAATTTAGTTTTAGTTTTTCTTAATTTAGGATTGAAATTTGAGAGTCAAAAATCAAGTTATCAGAGATTTGTAATGTGATTAAGATTGGATCACGGTGAAACACATACCTTGCTGCCCTGGAGAATATGGTCTTGACTGACTTGGCTCTGCCTGTTTCCCAAGAGGTAGCACCTGCTGGACAGAGAACCACCTGAGGCTCACATGTGGGTTTTGCAATAAGAGGGAGATGTATTGAATTTTTTTTTCCCAGACACTAGTTTGTCTGCACACACATCTTTAACCCAGGATCTCAGGGGTAAACAAATAAGATCTACTGAGACAATCAATTTTGTACGTTTTAAATTTTTATTTTCAGTAGTGACGACATCCTTCCCTTCTATCTTCCTTTACTTTTCCCAGTATTATGCTCTGATCTGTGTTACTCTTATCTTGTATATTTGGACAGATTGGAATATACCACAGATGGGATGTGGGAAGGGAGTAGTGAAACCCAAAAGGGTGTTCTTGCTTACAGAGAGAAGGAAAAAAGATTGTTTAAACAAAGAGACAATAAAATATCTTAAGATAAACATGGAAGAGGGCGATGTGACTTTAAAGAAACTTAGGATATTCATGAGCAAAGAAAAAAATTTTTTAATACTTGAGGACATGTTATATAGTTAACATAAAGAAGAAACAATTATACTGGAAAAATCTGGAAACTGCTAATGAACACATTATGTAGAAGGTAAAGAATAATTTTTACTATCCTTTGTTAAGGCTCTAAGACCAATTTAACAAAGATAAAGCATTAATATAATGTTAATATTATTATAATTGACAGTAAAAGTTTCAAACTCTTCTTAAAAAACAGGTACAGTTATAGTTCTCTGTCATTAATGCTCCTAGTATAATTTTACTGCTCCTAGAAACTAACAGTTAACATAAGTTAAGTAAATTTTCTTAAAATTTCTATTTATAGAGTAAACTAAGAGGCAGAGAAGTAAAATGTGTCACATACAAGCATGTTCCCAGGCTAATAAAGTGTATAAATACTGCCACTTTCTACAGCCACATGTTCTTACCCTTCTTAAAGTGGCAAAAATGAGAAACACATTCATTAGAATCGCTCAACAGTACTGCCACTCTATAGCACATAAAACTAAGAAGCAAAAGTATATAATATTAAATTTATGCTTAATCATCTATGATTCAGTATTCTACATTAGGTAATCATTAAGTATGGAAAGATTATCCATTAATTATCTTAATATTAGACAAAGATTTCAAATTACCAAGTAACTTGATAATTCTATTCAAGCTAAGAAATACAAAACAAAACATAATCACTATTATATTAAAAAATCTATCAGTTTTGATTCAATTTAGATGAATACAAATTTACATCTTTCGTAAGTTTAAACCTTTTGTAGATATGTCAGTTCATTTGATCAGAAAGCCAGTAAAAGCAATGCAGATTCACTAATCACTTCAGGAGGAAACAAATATAAATCTTTAAAAAAACAATATGTACCTTGCATTGGGATTAACATTGATAAATCAGAGAAAAATACATATAATTATTTTCTCAAATTAAATGATTAATCAATGTGATTTCATAAAGAATCACATTTTTCACTTAGATTTTTACAATGTATTTGAACTAACAATATCTGTAAGAAAAATTATTATTTTTGTACAGAGGATTAGAACTTTTAAAGTATAAAAAGACAAGTTTATTTTAGTAAATTTATGTATATTTACTTATTTGTTCTCTATAACCAATCAAAACAGAACTATGTTAATTTAAGAGACATTTTACTTAAACTAGTAACACACGCCAGAGGTAGAAAAATACTTCAAATGTGTCAAAGAGATGTAAATATTTTAGTGAATTATAGAAATACAAAGAAAACACAGATATAAATAGAACAAACTCAACTTCAGTTCTACAGCTTCAATCACAGATCAAAAGTAAGAAGAGAACCACAAAACTCGCCAGTTCGGGAACTGAGTTGTTCTCTTTCCAAATGGGCACAAAATGTTCGTTGTTTTGAGCTCACAAATAGAAAAGCAAAGACAGATAAGACAGACTAATAATACAAATTATCTGGCATATTTCACTTAACATGGGGAAGATTATTATTCATAAAACAGAGACTACTAAATGTCAGACAACAAAATCAAATTTCTATCCAATGCTACTACCTATGGGGAATAAATCAACAATATGTGAACCAGAAACAACAACAGAAACACCAGTGAGGGAAAACCAAAAAGCCTAGAGTGTCAGAAGATAAAGTTGATTGCCGCTTGAGATTCACTCCAGAGGCAAGAAAGCATGTCTGAATTTAAAGTCATGATACGCATGTCTCCTATGACATAGTTTACTCGGCTCTGTTGTGAGCCCACTTAGGCATCACAGTGAATGATCTCCAAAACAATTTTCAAAAGTTAAAAAACACGATTCCCATCTAATGTAAAATGAACACATATCAAGGTTTTTGTTTAACTCATTAATTAATAAGAAAACCAGTGAGCATTATGACTAGTTGAAAGATCCCTTTTAAATCAGGCATTTAAAAATGTTAGAATAATATTTCTGGATTGGGTATGAAACTGTTTGATCCGGTTTGGCTGTGTCCTAACCCAAAATCTTTTCTTGAATTAATCCCCACAATCCCTACATGTCCAGACAAAGTGGAGATAATTGGATCATGGAGGCAGTCTTCTTCATGGAGTGCTGCTCTTCTATTTGTGAGTGAGTCTCAAAATAGCTGATGGTTTTATAAGCATCTGGCATTTACCTTGCTTGCATTCACTCCGTCCTGCTGCCCTGTGAACAAGATGCCTGCTGCTTCTCCTTTGCCTTCCACCATGATTGTAAGTTTCCTGATGCCTCCCCAGCAATGTAGAACTGGGAATCAATGAAACCTGTTTTCCTTTATAAGTTACCCAGTCTTGGGTATTTCTTCAGGGCAGTGTGAGAATGGACTAACATGCTGGTTGTGCACAACAGGTTTGCATAATCTTTAGTGGTATCTGTTTAACTGGATAAAAAAATTTTTCTTCTCTTTCAAACAAAAATCTATAAACTTCTTGCCCCTACAGAGTTGAACATTGCATGGTCAAAAAGATGACCAAGACTAGCAGTATACTGAAAGAAAACCAATAATCTTTTTGGCTGTTTTAGGTTTGGAACGTTATTTTGACAGTTGAATAAATGATATAATAAATTTTGGAATTTCAGTGGGCTTCTATTTACTTACATTGGCCTTAATTGTCTGTATATTTACCACTGGCTTCTCATTCACATAGCTTTAGATGCTAATTAGCACTATGAATGACAAAACCTTACATAAAAAGAAAAAGAAATACAGGAGTGTTAAAGTATATTTGAAACTCTATGGTAGTGTGATAAAGTAACATATTTTATAATATAGTTACTTCATTAAACCATCTATACATTTGTTTCTAAAGTCAATTAAGCTTGTGTTTAGGAATGCCTTAATAGTTTGTCTGGATTACCACCTGATCTTTTTTTTGTCATTTGGATATCACAAAACAAATGAATTTGATAAAAAATTGTATCACAGGACATATTAAAATTGTAGTTATGAGTTCTGTTTTATTAAAATTGCAAGAGTTTTATTTCCAGAGTAGCTTTCTCCCATAGTAATTTACCTTCAGGGCTTTCACTTAAATAACTATAGCTGATATAAAATACCAGTGAAATTTTATGCAAGGATTAGATAAAATAAATTATTCCAGATGATTATAGTTTTCAAATGGTCTATTCTTAGCATATGAATGTTTACTCTTTATCACTATATCATTTGTATTGATATTATCATTATATGACATGTTAAGTAATAATTTAGTTCAATTTATTGAACACTACTATTAATGTTCTCTAATCTACATTTAATTCTAACATCAGCAAATATTAAATATTATGATGTTTAAAGATGTCTCTAGTCAATGCAATGAATTTCTTTCTTTATCCAATTTCCTCTTATCCTTGGTCTTAAAGGAAATATCACAATAATATTTTTATGTTTTTGCTCTACTCTTCAATATAATGTTAAATTATATATGTGTTTCCAACCTTCTGATTGCTATCTAACCTATAATTGTTTTCCAGTTAATAGGCCTTCACTCTACCCTGTGAATAAACAGGGAATACAATAGTCAGACTACAGCTGTATCACTTCTTTTAGGACAGATTTTCCATACTTTGTAATAATACTTATCCACATCAAAAGTGTATCTGCTTTTGTTTTACTTCTTCAGATAATCTGTTTTCAAGAAGATGTGTTAGTGGATGCTAACATATTAATCTATTACCCAGTTAAATATATAAATACATATACACATATGTCTCCCTCTGTTGCCAGGGCTGGAGTGCCATGGTGCAATCACTGCAACCTTGATCTCCTAGGATCAAGTAATCTTCCTGCCTCAACCTCTCAAATAGCTGAGGTTACAGGTGTGAGTCACCATGCCCGGCTCACATATTTTTCATAGTCTCCTTTGTCTTAAAGGAAAGCTATGTCTGTCATAGAAATCCTGTTGTATTATTTCCTAGGACTGTGGTAACAAATTACCAAAAACTGGGTGGCTTAAAATAAAAGAAATGTATTCTCTCACAGTTCTGGAAGCTGGAAAGTATCAGCAGGCCCATGCACTCTTTGAGCTCTCTAGAGAAAAACCTTTTCCGTGCCTTCTTTAACTTCTGATGTTGTCAGCAATTCTTGGTGCTTTGTAGCTTACAAGATGAATCACTTCATTCTCTCCTTGAATCATTACCTGGCTTTCACTCTGTGTATCTTCTGTCTCTCTTTTCTTATAAGGATACCAGCCATGTAGGATTAGGATCCAAACTAATTCAGTGTGACCTTATCTTAACTTGATTACACCTGCAAAGACCCTATTTCCAAATTAGGTTACATTCAACAGCTACCAGGAGTTAGGACTTTGAGGTATCTTTTGGGAGGACATAATTCAACCCACACTACCAGGTGTTATGCCACAATCTTTCAATTCCTTCCAGATACTTAGAAAGGTTCTCACCCCAAATATTGGGAAGCATGCAGTTTACATTGCCCATCAATTAGACATTTCATGCTGTGAGGTGATTATCCTTTTACATATTTTCCATTTGAATGTAGACATACTTGGCCTTTGCTCTCAATACTACAGCCTAAATAGTGAAGGGAAATTAAGGGAAGTATACTAGACTGCTTCATGCATCATCTGAAAGTTGTCAGGTAAACTCGGACTCCAAAATTTTGCTTTAGAGTTAGTGACTAGAAGTAAAATAAACATGATTTGATTTGCAGTTGGCCCACTACACTTACGATATTAGAGCAGGAGAAAAATATCACTGGGAAGAATAAACTAAGGAAACTTAATATAGAACTCATTGATGCAGTCTTAGGAGAAACACTTTTTCAAATAATAAGTGTATTTTATTGCTGCTTTTTAACATTTCCTACATTTTCAGCAGCCTTTGCATATAAATATTAACTGTATCTTAGAGAGTAATTTATATGCAAATATATGGATATTAAATATCACATGATTATAAAACTATTAGATATTGTTTATAAAGCTACAGGAAAAACTAATTTGGGCCCTCCTAATTCACATTTTTGATAATTCAGCAAGGGTTCAGCTTAATTTTACCTTTGCTTTAGGAGAACATAATTTGCTAAGCATATTTATCTTATGAAGAAATTGAATTGCTTATGTGACAAATTGTACACATATTCCATGTAGCCTAAAACATTTATATATTATTAATTGATATAGTAATTATAAATCATTCTTAGCTGTGAGTTAAATCAAGTTGTTAAAGTTCCACTTGTCTAAGAGACTCTCTTCAGTTTAAGGCTGAAATAGCATGGTAGAGGATGCTATAAAAAGAAATTTCTATTTAAGAAAAAGGTTTTTAATCTATAATTTTACTTATTCAAATAGATGTGTCCTTTTTTTAGATGAAGTAACTTAGAACGTAATGTTTCTTTTATTAGATATTGTTCCTGATCGTTAATCTGTTCACATTCTGAGGTAGAAAATTTGAGTGGGTTGATAGTAAGATTGATTGTTTCTGTAACTGAGTGAAAGATGGCACCTAGAAAAACAAAGAGTTTTTCTCGTACAATGTGGTGCTGAGTACAGTTTCATTTGTTATTATGGAAATAATCAGCTAACTTCACCAGATTGGATTCTTTTGGTACAATGCAGATACTGAAGATGTACATGTCATATTGTACTACAAGATTTAGGAGATTAGGGTAATCTATCTGAATCTATTGCTGAAGTTCAGAGGAAAAATCCTAAGACATTTTAACTTTGTAATATGAATCCTCAATGAGTCAAATACCTAGTGGTTGTTATTGAGAGTAATGGAGAGAATTCATACACCAAAATGCTGCAACAAAAACTGAGTACACCCTTCAGGTATTTCAGAGAGAAGAATAGCCCTCTGATTAAGAATCAGCCCTCCTGATTGGGTTAAGTTCTCATTTAGACTTAAGTTTAATTAGTGAGGACAATTTTAGCACAGGGTTAGCTCCAAGAAGAGAAAGATCATTACTATATGACCATACTTGATTTTGCATAGATTTCTGTGGCTTCAAGTGATCCTTCCAATTTATAAAAACAGTTTTCCTAAAAAATTGAAATATTATATAAATTGAGAAAAGTGTTATATATTTTCGTATTTTTACCTTGAAATTTGCATATCAATGGTGATATTATGTAAGGATTACAAGAATTGCTGTATGGGATAGCTGCTTCTGAAAACCTCGAGGGTACCCACAGAAAATGAGAAGCAAAAGTTTTTCAATGACCACCTCAGAACATGGGGGAAAGTAAAAGAACTAGAAAACCTCTATGGAGCTCTAAAGGGCTTCTTATCTTCTATAGTCTCAAGACAGATGAAGAAGTGTGTGATTTTAAAAGCTATAAAGTTATAGCATCAACTAAAGGCAGAATTCCATCACATCTCTTCTCACTTACACTAATGTATGATTTGAAGAAGTTGGAGCCTGAGATGCAGGGCCATTTGAGTTAAAGCAGAAAAGACCAAGAACTTGAGATCTCCAAATCATCGAAAACCTCTCTATTTACAGAAGCATCTCCTCCTTAACTGAGAGAACCAGCCTAATCCTCCTAAAAACCTTTGACTTTGGCAGTTGCTCCAATGGATGTCTGATTCTCATAAAAATCCAACATTACAACTTCTTGTGGCCAATAACAAGAGATTTTTTAATCCTAAAATAGTCCAAATAGAGAACTAAAAAGATTCAGTGTGGGAAAAGATAACCATTGCCCAAAAAGAGTTGCAGAAACTTACTAATGTAAATGTAATGTTTGCCTTACCTTGAAATGTAATGTTGGTAAGGTAAGGTGACCTTGGTAAGGAAAAGTGACCTTGGTAAGGTAAGGTGAGCATGCCTGGGGACAGGGAAATACTCAGACCCCCCGGGGATTATTCTAGTTTGCCTCTGAATTGAAGTTAATTCTTAGAGACCCCAAAGCCCACTAAAATCCAGTAGTCAGAATGAGTGGGGTTGGAGGTCAGTAAAAAGATGGATATGTGATCTGATTCATCTCACAGGTCATCCATTGGAATCATAACCACATACTGTGGTTCTTCCCTTGGTCGTAGGAGATATACTTAGTAACTGGAAGAATCTGTAGGTTAATTTCAGTGAAGTGAAGGTTATTATGGTATCATTGTGTTAAGTGGAAGCCCTTACAACACATCTGTAAATACGATAATAAACAAAAAGATAATACTCTGTTCCAGGGAATTGGTAGAGATCAACTCCATTATCAAATACTTGGAAAATTCAAGAGTAATAATTCTTTCTGGACCTCCCATTCATTTATGTTTTTAGTTGATATAACAGCCAAGTAGGCCTTCCAAAATGAACAACTGTATATTATTGCAAACCTGATCAGGAGATTTTTGCCAATCACAACTGAGGTGGAGAAATAGAGGTTTTAGTGGGAAAAATATATTTCAAGACCCCTATGTTGCTTTCTTTAGAATTCTTATTAACAGGTATCCTCACAGTCAGAAACAGCAGAATGCCTTGGCTGTCCTACCTGAGGATATGCCAACTTTTCTGCTCTTGGTCATCATGTAATTCAGAGGGACATGATTATCCTGTATTCCCTTAAATATTAGGCTGGTTCATTGTATTGATGACATTAGGCTAATTTGACCAGCATCATGATGTAGTAAACTCTCTAGCTGTCTTAGTAAGACACAAGCATGCTAGAAAATGTGAGGTGAATCTTTTAAGAGTTAAGTAGACTGCCACATCTGTGCAGTTTCTAGGTAAAAGTGGTATGTTGGAATATCTCTTCTAATGTGAGAAGCAATTGATACCTTACTCTATGTGGAATGAAGCTTAATGTTTGGGTTTTTAGGATAATTGGAGAAAACACATACCGTATTTGGGCTTGACCCATTTATGGTACTTGATCCAGTTTAGCAAGTACCGTAGGTAAACAAAGGACTTCACAGCAGACAAAGGCTGCAGTATAAGTTGCGGGGCCATTCAGGCTTTATCACTTACCACACCCGATAGCAATGAAAGTGGCCGAGGCAGAGATGTTATATGGAGCATCTGGTAAGTTATCATGGTATCAAAGTGTAGGGATTTGAACTACGGACATGCTCTTTTCTTCACATCTCTTAATTGCTGTAGCACCTTGGTAGATACTGGCTATGGGCCCCAGGTGACTAACTCAAGTCATTTGTCCTTCACGACCTGGGCATTATCTAATCACAGAATGCTAACTTGGTTGCACTGAGCAGCAGCCTTGCCTGAACGAAAATATTTGTTAAAAGAGCAAATACATATTACTTTTATCATTTTAAAAACATTTTCATTTCCCCTTTATGACACCTTGTTCTGATTCATACATTTCTTTAACTGAAAGAAAGTAAGGTAAAAGAAAACCATCAAGAAAATTCAACTTTCTGAAGAGTGTACAGGTATTCTAAAATATTAATTCCTGTGGTCTCAAGATGAATAAATAGCCTAATGGCCCCACCAAATACCAGATAATGATCCAGAAAAATAACTGTGGTTTAATTCAAGTGTCCTTTGCTATGTATTTTCTTCTCTTGCAGTAGTTGCATATACAGAACTACCTTATTTGACAGTTTTATCTATTCACTCATTATCCATTTGTTGATGAATTGATAGATGTAAGTATAGATATAAAATGTGAAGTATGCAAAGTGCAGATTTTAAATGATTATGATATTGAATGTATAGGCTAATAGGCAAAATGCTTACAATTTCACTAATTCAGTGTCTTCACTTCTATATAGGGATAAGTTAATAATATAAAAGGGAGATAAATATTAATGTTAGTTACTTATAAGCTTAGTATATTTTATCCAAACTAAACAAATTTTCTTTTTGAAAGTTGAATAATATGCACTGTGTTTACTGCCATTATGATGATTAATTGGATTAATAATGCTTAACACATTTTAACAATATTTAAAACTATTTAATGGAATCCATATAAATTTAACAATGTAGGTGTTCTATCAACCAGGAAGAAAAGATGTTAAATGAACCTGGGTTAATTAACTTTCGATGCTTAACCAGTCTTATGTAGTCTTTTGATCACAGAAGCATAAAAATGAATTTTTAAAGGTTTAGTTATTCTCAGCTTTGTTTAAGAAGACCAAAGACGATAACCCTCATTTAATGAAGCTTAACTAAGTTTAACGGAGCTTGAAATTTTTAATGAAATTTAAGCTTAAGACCCCCTTTAGATTTCAGATTATGAACATTTCACTTAATATTTGTAAAGTACCTTAATTCCTGAAGCAATTATGAACACAATGAAATATGATCAGTGTGATAAGTAAAGACAACTTCTAAAAGATGCAAACGTTTTTTGGACTGAAGGGAAAGAGAAAAATCAAGGAAATGAAATTGTAAATATTCCAATTAAAAGCAGGCAATATAATAGGTTCTTAAAATTTGAAGAGTCTTTTCTTTCATACGAACTGGTCTTCTACCTAAGGCAGGATCTCTCTTTATGCTGTGTTCCTAAAATACTGTCGCTTTCCTTTGACCGCAAGTTCTCTTGGAATCATCTATCTGAAAATGTTTTCATTTTTCCTTCCCTTTTAAAATACGTTTTTTGCTGGATATAGAATTCTAAATTTATAGTTGCTTTGTTGCTGTTGGTAGTGGGGGTGATAGTAGCAGGTAGTGTTTTTTGCTTTTTAACCACTTTGAAAATGTCATAATTTCTGGCATGCCTTGCCCCTAGTGAGAAGTCACTTACTTTGTTTTCTTGTATGTAAAGTATTGTTTTTCCTGTGGATATTTTTAGAATTTATAGTGAATTTTCAGCAGTATGACTGTGATATACCTATGTGTGATTTTTTTTTTGCTTTATTCTTTTTCAGATTTGCTAAAAATCTTAATCTTGTGGGTGTATGTCTTTCATGAAATTTGGAAAATGTCTAACCATTATTTATTTAAATATATTCTGTCATGTTATTGTTACTTCTCTCCTCAGGGACTCTAATAGTAGACTGCTTATGTTAGACTGATTGTTTGGTTTAATTTGTGTTGTTTCCTTGTCTTGCTTTTCAGCCCTACCTTTTGGCACTATTATCAGCAAAACAGGTAATGGTGGTGAGGCAGTAGAGATTATTGTTAGGGCAAGCAAACTATTCTTTTATTTGAGTATCTTTAAGACTACAGTTATTCCTGCCTGCCCCAACCTTGACTAGTAGCTTAGCTGGCCTTTACTGAGCAAGTCAATTTCTTATATTTTTTTGGCAGCCTTTCTTCTTCGCCTAGGCTCAACCCAGAAGTTGCCCCAAAACTGCTCTGAGACTTGCTGGTTACTTATGAGTCATTTCTCTCTTTGGGATTCAGCTCGTGAAGACTTTCTTGCATTGACTGGTCTTTAATAATTTTATAGATAAGTACAAGTTTGTGTTTTATCTGGGTTTCCCTTTGGGTTACTACAGAAATGAAGGTCGTCCATATCTTTTTGCATGCTGACCAGAAATGAAATTTCCTTTCAACCGGTTCTAGTAAAGTAGTCCGTGAGGTTTTCCTCTTGCTATTTCTGTTCCTCTGTTTCAATCTCTGCTGCTCATACAATGAAGTTACTGAAAATTCTTTATCTTACTTTTTAAGTCACATTAGTCACATTATCTTGGCTCAGCCTTTTTTTTTTTTTTTTTCTAAGTTGGAATCTCCCTCTGTTGCCCAGTCTGGAGTGCGGTGGTATGATCTCAACCCACCGCAACCTCCACCTCCTGGGTTCAAGCAACTCTCATGCCTCAGCCTCCTGAGTAGCTGGGATTACAGGCATACGCCACTCTGCCCAGTTAATTTTTGTATTTTTTGTAGAGATGGGATTTCACCATGTTGGTCAGGCTGATGTCAAACTCCTGACCTCAAGTGATCCACCTGCCTCAGCCTCCTAAAGTGTTTTGGCTCATCTTAAACTTGTAGTTAACTACTTTTATTGAGATAAATTTAGTTCATTGTAACAGAAACCCAGCGTCATATTTTTACTTACCCTTATAGTGACTTATCAACTAATTAAAAGAATTTTATAAAGGAAATACATTTTTCAGGATAATTTTCTTAATAAATTCAGAGATTAATTTCCTCTATAGAACATAATTTCAAATAGCTTACTCACATATAGTGCCAGACTTGTGATCTTCAACCTACCTTTCCCTCTTTTTTGTTTAGACAATGTCTACATTCATCAATATTCCGTCTTCTATTACACTGCCCAATGTCCATTATATCTAAAAGATTACCACCAGTGATGATTACAAACTTTCAATGCCTAAAAGTTTTCAATGTTTTTTAATGCAATTATATTAATACTAGAAATTCATATAAATTTCCTTCTATGGAAGCAAAAGCCAAAAAGTAATAGTATTCTGTCTCTATCTCTGCCTATCTCTCTCTCTCTCCCTTTCTTTCTTCGTATTATCTGATAATTTTACTTCCTTTGTTCCAAATAGTAATTATTTCTTGTTCTCTATATTCTGACTATAGGCTGAAAGCATTCATCATTTCCTAACATCTTTTAAAATTTATGGTCTATAGATTTTCACTCTATTTTTGCAGGATATTATAATATCTGTTATGGTTATGTGATACCTCTTACATCATTCGTAAATGCACCTTTAAAATCTGAGCACATCCAAAGGCCTTTATGTAACCACATATAATTTGCTTAATTGAAATATTTCAATTTTGAAACACTCATGTTTTACTTTTGAAATTTGGTATTTGTTTGAGACTTGTTAACATTTGAAAATGACCATGTGATCTTCTGTGTATTTTTTCATTAAATTAAAGGCTTTTAAAAATCAAGTTACTGTTTTTTCTATCAAACATGCTCTTTTCTTTTCTAGGAGAAAGTAATTCTGGAATACTAAGCCAGGGTTCTGAAAATCAAATTCTGTTCCTTGATTTTTATTTTACGTATTTATTTGATTTCTACAATCATATTTTTTAAATAAAAGGGATGAAAACTTCATTATATTTTCTTAATCCTTGATTATTACCTATGAAAATGTGAATGATATGAACTAGCTCTAATTTTCTATAGTTACGTTAAGCAGAATTTCCTTAGGCAAATTCTGGCCATATGAAAATATTTTTCTCACCTCATCCATTTTTTTTTTTTTTTTTGCTACATTTGTATCCTAATTACAGGTACCAAAACAAAACATTGTTATTAAAACATCAATAATTTTTGCATTCTTCTGATGCTTTCAGAGAGTACCAAGAAGTGATAAATTTAGAACAGAGAAGGAGATAAATGAAAGATCTGCCAAAGGACCCTTTAGCTATTTAATTTGGTCTAAGCTCAGAGCCCCCAAACTAGCATTGAAAACTATGCCTGACATTTCCTGTTAATCACTTGAGAAGAATTACATTCAATTAATTAATATTCATTTTCTCCAAAATTTCTTACTCTCACTTTCTTTATATAGTCTTTAGAATATTCTCATCCATGGAAAGCTCACAGATTAATGAGGTACTTGCAGAATGGTTTTTTCCATTTCAAAATGTAGGATAATACTGGAACTGAAGAAATGTAAGGAAACCAGGATGGGAAAGCAATTTGTAGATCAGAGCTTTTGACTTAGGAAGAGATAGGAAGTCTTTCTATCATGAGGACTACAAAAAAATTGTAAAAGAGACAACATTTAACATGCCCTAAAATAAAGAACCCCCACTGTCTCCTTATTCTTGAACTACCCATTTTCCAACAGTCTTCTTAAAAACTCTCTGAAATAAATTGAGTGACTAGAGTAGGAATTGTTATTTAAAACGTTTTCCCTTGACCAAGATGTCAATGAACTATACTAATATAGGATTTCTTTTGCTCTAGAGCAATATTGGACATATTATCATTACTAGCAAACATTGTAATACTCATTCCCTTTACCTGATAATGATCCATTTGACGTGTTAGTAAAAACACCAACTTTAACTTAATAAATGAAAAAATTGCATTCCCTTAACATTTTTAGTAGTGAGCCTGCTATTGACATATTCCTTCAGCTTTTGTAAGTCTGAAAAACTGTTTATCCTTCATTTTTGAAAGATAACTTCACTGCATATACCATTTTAGGTTGATAACTTTCTATTCTTTCAGTATTTTAAAGATCTTGTTGTCTTCTGGCTTGCATTATTTCTAATGAAAAGTCAGTCATTATTTTTATTACTATTCTTCTGTACATACTATGTAGCATTGGTTTTAGACAATTTTATTGTAATGCATCCTGGTGTAGTCATTTTAAACTTTCTCGTATTTGGATTTAGTGAGTTTCTTGGATTTGTTGGTTTAAAATGATCAGCAAAATTTGGAAACAAATGTGTTTTCTGACTGCTTTCCTCTTTTTTGAGACACAATTACACATATGTTGTGTAACTCCAACTTGTCTTACAGCTCTTACATACCTTTTTCATTTGTTTAAATCATTTTGTTTTTCAATTTTTATTTTGGATAGTTTTTACTGCTGTGTTTAAGTTTATTAATATTTTCTTCTGCTTTGTTCAATTTGCTGTCAATTTTTTCTAGTGTAATTATTGTCTAAAATATATTATATTTTCTATTTAGAACTTTAAGGAACTCTTAAAAGTAAATTCCTTGGCTGCTGTGGTGGCTCGTGCTTGTAATCCCAGCGCTTTGGGAGGCCAAGGTGGGTGGATCACTTGAGGTCAGGAGTTCAAGACCAGCCTGACCAATATGGTGAAACCTTTTCTCTATCAAAAATACAAAAATTAGCTGTTCCAGGTGGCTTGTGCCTGTAGTTGCAGCTACTCGGGAGGCTGAGACAAGATAATTGCTTGAACCAAGCAGCATAGGTTGCAGTGAGCCAAGATTGCACCGCTGCACTCTAGCCTGAGCAACAAGCAAGACTCCATCTCAAAAAAATAAAAAGTAGATTCCTTATCTCTACTAAACTTACTTAAATTTTAGTCCAATTTATTGAACATATGAAATATAGTTATAATAACCATTTTAATATCATATCTACAATTTCTGTTCCTGTGTTGGTTCTGGTATGTTTGAATTGTTTCATCATGTTTCTTATTGTCTTCATTATGAGTCATATTTTCTTTTTTTTATTGCATTTTAGGTTTTGGGGTACATGCGAAGAACATGCAAGACTGCTGCATATGAGTCATATTTTCTACTCTTTGGCATGCCTGGTAATTTTGACTAGATGCTGGACACCGTATATTTTACTTTGGTGTAGTCTACATATTAATATTTGCCTTTATACTCTTTTTTTCTTTATTTTCTTTATTTTTTATTATACTTTAACTTCTGGGGTACATGTGCAGAATGTGCAGGTTTGTTACATAGGTATACACGTGACTTGGTCGTTTGCTGCATCCATCCCCCCATCATCTACATTAGGTATTTCTTCTGATGTTATCCCTCCCCAATCCCCCCACCCCATGCTATCCCTCCCCTAACTCTCCCCTGCCCCACCGACAGGCCCCTGTGTGTGATGTTTCCCTCTCTGTGTCCACATGTTCTCATTGTTTAACACCCACTTATGAATGAGAACATGGGGTGTTTGGTTTTCTGTTCTTGTGTCAGTTTGCTGAGAATGATGGTTTCCGGCTTCATCTATGTCCCTGCAAGGACATGAAGTCATCCTTTTTATGGCTGCATAGTATTCCATGGTATACATGTGCCACATTTTCCTTATCCAGTCTATCTTTGATGGGCATTGGGTTGGTTCTAAGTCTTTGCTGTTGTAAACAGTGCTGCAATAAACCTAAGTGTGCATGTGTCTTTATAAAAGAATGTTTTATAATTCTTTGGGTATATACCCAGTAATGGGATTTCTGGGTCAAACAGTACAAAGAACTTAAACAAATTTACAAGAAAAAAAAACATCAAAAAGTGGGCAAAGGATGTGAACAGACACTTTTCAAAAGAAGACATTTATGCAGCCAACAAACATGAAAAAAAGTTCATCATCATTGGTCATTAGAGAAATGCAACTCAAAATCACATTGAGATACCATCTTGAGCCAGTTAGAATGGTGATCATTAAAAAACCAGGAGACAACAGATGCTGGAGAGGATGTGGAGAAATAGGAATACTTTTACACTGTTGATGAGAGTGTGAATTAGTTCAACCATTGTGGAAGACAGAGTGGTGATTCCTCAAGGATGTAGAAATAGAAATGCCTGTATATTCTTAAGTTTTTCTTCTTCTTTTTTTTTTTTAAGAAAGAAAAAGAAAGGAAAGAAAGTGAGAGTGAAAGAAAGAAAAAAAAGAATGTAAGAGAGAAAGAAAGAGGAAGAGAAAGAGGGAGAGAGAATGGGATTCTAGTTCTATTGCCCAGGCTAGAATGCAGTCTAAAAATGGGTATTAAAAACCTCTTTTATGCCAATAATTGTGCTTAGCAATGGAGACAGGAAGGACTAAGAGATAACTCTGATATTTTCAAAGCTTGCCTTTAA
>CAUYLG010018317.1:0-15019 GCA_963573385.1 Cacajao melanocephalus
AAGAAGACATACATGAGGCCAACAAACATATGAAAAAATGCTCATCATCACTGGTCATTAGAGAAATGCAAATCAAAACTACATTGAGATACCATCTCACACCAGTTAGAATGGCGATCCTTAAAAAATCGGGAGACAACAGATGCTGGAGAGGATATGGAGAAATAGGAACACTTTTACACTGTTGGTGGGAGTGTAAATTAGTGCAACCGTTGTGGAAGACATTGTGGCAATTCCTCAAGGACCTAAAAATAGAAATTCCTTTTGACCCAGCAATCCCATTACTGGGTATATATCCAAAGGATTATAAATTGTTCTATTATTAAGACACATTCACACGAATATTCATTGCAGCACTGTTTACAATAGCAAAGACCTGGAACCAACCCAAATGCCCATCGATGATACACTGGACAGGGAAAATGTGGCACATATACACCATGGAATACTATGCAGCCATAAAAAACGATGAGTTCGTATCCTTTGTAGGGACATGGATGAACCTGGAAACCATAATTCTCAGCAAACTGACACAAGAACAGAAAATCAAACACCGCATATTCTCACTGACAGGTGTGTACTGAACAATGAGAACACAGGGACACAGGGAGGGGAGCATCACACACTGAGGTTTGTTGCGGGGAAATAGAGGAGGGACAGCAGGCGGTGAGGAGTTGGGGAGAGATAGCATGGGGAGAAATGCCAGATATAGGTGATGGGGAGGAAGGCAGCAAATCACACTGCCATGTGTGTACCTATGCAATAACCTTGCATGTTCTTCACATGTACCCCAAAATCTAAAATGTGATTAAAAAAAAAAAGAAAAAAGAAATAGTCTTCCTTTTGACCTTATGGACAAATTAGATACTCTGAACAACTCTCTCAACTGAATCAACCAGAATTCAGAAAAAAAAAAATGTGGTTTAAAAGTATTTTAAATACATCACTAGGTTGGCATAAAAGAATCTATGGAATCCAAAACTGAGGTGAAAGCAGGAACCCTGAGTGGTAAGCAAGTACCCAACCCTGCAGCGAGGGTTTGTGCTGAAACCTGAAGACCTGGAGACACTTTTAGAAAAACTGTGTAGTACACAGGCAGGAAAGGTAAAATTGCAGGTACTATGCAAAGCAGAGACTCAAATGGAAACCCGCTTCATAGAGCTGAATTTGTAAAGGGCTATACTCTCAGAATAAAATTAATGACATATAAATGCCTCCATGCAGAAAGAGACAATCTGCCTCCACCTTAATGATGCATGAAAGGGAAAAACAGTATTTTTCTTGAGATCTCATAACCATACAGGGCTCTCAGGGGGTTCATAGACTAAATTCCTATCAACTATGCAGCTCAGAAATTCAAGCAGAAAATTTTAAGTAGCCCCAGGGGACTCTCTGGAAAAGAATGATGGCAGCAATGAGGTACACGTGCAGTTCCAACTACTGTGGAGGTTGAAGCAAAAGGATTACTTGGGGCCAGGAATTTGAGGCTGGTCTATGAATAGCCACTGTACTCCAGCCTGGGCAACATAGCAAGACCCTATCTCTTTTTTTTTAAAAAAAGTGCTGAAAGAAAAATAATGGCAGTAATCTGAAGTTATTAAAGCTTCTCAAAACTCATCCTGAAAACCAAACAGAACAGCCTAAAAATGCTGGCAGCTGCTTTCCATCAAAAGAAGAGCCCACCCGAGTGGCAACCCGGGAAGCATACCTGAGAACAACTGGTGAAACTGAGAGAAGTCTTCATAGGCATCAAGTCATAGAGCAGACGCTACACGTGGGAATGAGAGGAGATCCACAGTATGACAGTCAGCCTTGTCATAGCTCAGAAAGTGTCAATAATTTCCAACCAGTACCTCCCGTTAGCAAATCCACCAAAATCCAGCTGACATGGAAACCAGTGAAACAAGGTGTCAATTTCCTACACCATAGAACAAGGTAAGGGAGAGACAAAAAATAGATCCATGAGCAAAAAGGCAAATGACCAGCACAGCCATCTTTTTCCTTACTGCTATGATCACGGAAGCACTTGTCAAGGAGTAAGCATTAGCAGAGCCTCTGCAACCCTAAATTGAACTCGTACTGTGTTAAGCTACGGAGATTTTGAAGTCATTTGGTTCTACAGCACAACTTAGGCTTACCTTCACAGGAGCAAAAATTGGTATCAGAGGTGGGATTCTGCTACAACAAAAAAACCCTCAATATGTGACGTTGCCTTAGTGGTCCATTGGTTGGGAATGGGCACAGATCAACTACAATTAGAGGTTAGAGTGTCTATCCATTTTATGCTTTGTGGGAAGCATTTGATAAAACTGTCATTATAGGAACCTGGAAGGCAGATCATATGTCTAGTGAAGTTATAACCCTAGGGGAAGAGTTCAGAAAACAAAATGTTATTTATACGTTTTGGTTACGATTGTCAACATTCAACAAGGAACCACAGGGATGGTGTGAGTTCAGAGCAGATTTAGCTGGTTTGCCGAAAGGAGGAAAAGAGAATTCTGGGACTTACACAGTGTGGAAGGCAACTACTTTTCAATCTTAAACAGTAAAAGATAACATTGAAGAAGTTTGGGCACAAGAAGGGCCAATTAAAACAGAGTTTGGGAGCAAAAATCCAGACAAAGGCACGGACATCTGAATTCAGGGATAAATACCTTCAAATTGATTAGAGGCTGGGAGTAAAGGTTGAATTAGCAGTGTGTTAACCAAGAAATCATTCACTGGAATAACGGCTCAGGGGAAAAGATACTGTATCTGTCTAGGATTTGGAGCTATTTTTTAAAACGCAAGTTATATATATTTGCCCATGTTTGCAAAAAGAAGGATAAACCAGAAACTTTTTTTAAAGTAGTTAATTATTAGAAGGAGAAGGGGACAGTGTTGGAAGCAAGATTTATCTCAACATACTGTATTATATGGTTTTATTTTTGAATCACATAGTTGTTTTATATATTCTAAAATATATAATTAAGTTAAAAAGCGAATTGTATATCAATTGGCTACATAACATAGAGAAAAGTATTATTTTGAGTGACTTTAGAATACACTGGTTTGATTGTATTATTCAGTAGAATACATTCTAAAGACAAATAAGAATGAAAAGAAATCTTTAACCTCACCCAATGGTCTTATGGTTAGTATAATATTTGCTATTATAATTTTGAAACTAATTAATATCTTCTATAGGATAAACCAAATAAAGATTTACATTAATATTATTGGGAACCAGAATTTTCACTGTGAGATTTTAAAAATACAATTTAAAAAGTCAAAGAAGTAAAAATACTGGGTGTTAAGGGAGAGTTAAAACTATCAGTTTGAACTCAGAATTTTTGCTGTGTTTTCAAAAAACACATTTTTCTTAGTTGTGTCCCTGAAATTACGTAAAGGCAATATAAACACTGCTTACACCCTGATGATGGCCTGTAAATACTATTCCTCACCAAAGGAAATTGGGCTCCTTGGAAGAACAGTTAATTTCAGGCCTGAAACGGGAAATATAAAGATACTAGAAGATAGTACGAACAATTTTTTTTGTAAATTTGCAAGTTATTTGAAACATATCAACCCCCAGAGGGAAAAGTCCTTGCCAGCAATAACCAAAGAAATAGAAGATCTGAATATTTCTATAACCATTAAACGAATTTAGTCAACATTGTAAAACCGTCCCACAAAGAAAACTAGACCCAGAGAGCTTTATCGGCAAATTCTAGCAAACATTTAAGTAAATAGTTATTCTAATCTTACATAAACTCTTCCAGAGAACATTAAAAAAAAATTCAACTCAAATTATGGACTACTGTTACAATTCCACACCCAGACCAAATGAAGACAGCACAAGGATTTATCACTAAAGTCAGGCTCTACTCAGGAACACAAATGTAAATATCTTAAGGAAAATATTAGCACTCTGAATCTCAAAGCATGTAAATTGATAATACAACAAGATCAAGTTGTTTTTCATTCTCAGGAATAAAAGTTTGATTTAAAATTAAGTACTAATTAATATAAATTAATATAAATTGCTTATTTCAATTGACATAGGAAAAGCATTTAATAAAATTCAACATTCATTCATGATTTAAAAGAATAAAACTCAGCATACTAAAAATAGAAAGTCTCTAACTTATTAAAGGATGTCAAAAAACAACTAATAGCAAACTTCATTCTTAAAAGGAGTGCTTTCAGCATTGTACTGTCAGGCACCTTTAGACACAAAACATGAATGCCTATTTACCACTACTTCTATTTAACATTGTACTTGAGATCTTAGCCTGTACAATAAGACAAGAAAAATATGAAATAAAATAAGATAAAATGAAGATTTGAAAGGGAGATACATGCCAATATTTGCAAGTTATATGACTGTCTACATACAAATCCAAAACCAGTACAAAAAAATTAGAGTTAATAACATATTTTAGCATTGCTATTTACAAAGTCTATATAAAAATGTAAATTATATTGTTGCATACTCTTAGCAGTCAGAAACCAAAATTTTAAAAATATATTTGATACACTTTTTTTTCCCAAATAAAAAAAGATACATTTAGCTAGGAGGAAAAGCTAACAAAAGATATAAAAACATTTTACAGAAAAACATATAAATTTTTATTTCAAGACTTTGCGAAAGACCTAAACAAAGTAGAGATCTGTCATATTCCTGGACAGAAATATTTAATATAATAATGAAGTTAATAAAATGATCTTCAGATTCACTTGTGTACTTTAAGATTTCCAAAGTATTGTGCAGAGAGAGAAACATACAAAAGGAAAACAGCCGTAGAAAGAATAGCTAACCAAAATTTCAGGGTAGTTACCTTTAGGTGGGGGCCGGGAAATGAATTAAACTGGGAGGGGCTCCCAGGAGACTTCTAAAGTTTAGTAATGTTCTCTTTCTAAGCTGAGACATAGCTATTCAGGTATTTTTTTATTACTGTTAAACTGCATGTTTGAGTTTTAGACACTTTTGACTGCATATTTCAAAAATAGAGATTTTTTAAATAAAAATATTAGTAAATAAGTTGCCCAAACTGTCCACTAGCTATAGTCATCTACCAAATTTCTGATAATGTTAGCCCATTAGACTTGGAAGTACCAAAAGGGTAGGCAGTAGATCTTGTTCTTCACTCCATTTTCTATCATCTAGTACAGCACCTGGATGGAGAAATAGCTCCGTACATATTTTTTAATGAGTGAATAAACAAAGCCTCATTAATTCTCTGTAATGGCACACATCCAAGCCAAAGCCATTTATTCTCATCCTTAGAACTCTGCTTTTCTTGTTCATGTATCGCTAAGCCCTTCTGGTGCTCCTATTATTTCCTGCCCACTGTCTCCTGGATTTCCTTTCTGCTGAAATGCTTAACTCACTTCCTCATGTATATTTAATGAAGTTGTCAGCAAAACCCTTTTTCATCAGTCAGCCTGGCTTGTTTGACTTAAGGTCTTATTAGCATGCCTAATTCCATTTCCAGAAAGCACAGCTAATTAAGCTACCAAATCTGTGAATATGTCCCGGCATCACTCCTGGCATTTAATTTGTATTTATATACCCAGAAAAAATAGTGAATCCAGTCCTCATTCTGGGACTTGAGAAATATGTCAAGAGCACCAGGACTTTCTTGGGAGTTCATGAAAAAGAAATGGAGGTGATAACCAGAGCACAAAGGAAGATTAGGGTCTGGCATGAGTAGCAAGAGTGTTAGGCACCCATTCACAGCAGCCCCCACCAACAAACTCATGAGCCCATCCTGAGTTCCTGTGAAAAGCCTCCATAGCACAAATCATTACAGCTCAGGAGATTATTGTATTTAAAAAAATATTATTTAAAAAATGTTTGGGGGGTATATAGTAGGTATATATATTTATGTGGTACATGAGATGTTTCACCAGAATATATAAGGGACTCAAACAACTCTATAGGAAAAAAAATCCAATAATCCAATGAAACATGGGCAAAAGATTTGAATAGACATTTCTCAAAAGAAGACATAAAAATGGCAAACAGGTTATTGCATTTTTAAAAAGATCCTTAGAGTGTCATCCAGCCTTCTAGAGGCTCATGCTCATGAATGACTTTGTGATGAGATGATGAGGTGTCTTCTGGTGACTTTGAGAATAGCACTGAGCAACTTGGGGATTTCCATGCTATTCTGAGAGGAATCAAGGGTCTGTAGAAGATGACACAGAACTAACGCACAGCCAGGCTAGGCCACTTTAAGGAAGCCCAGGGACCATATGACTCCTTCTGAGGCACCTCCTGCAACTCCTCCCTACCTTACCCTCCAGGGTCCAGGGCTACCTGTGGAAGTTAAATTTCTGCAATAGGCCCAAAATTCCCCAGGGAAGGGGAACTCTACATGTGATTCTGGGTTAATTTGATATATTAACATAACAAATTAAAAGTAAGATAATAAGCTAACAGAATTTTAGTTATGGAATCTCAACTGCTTCCCAAGGCAGTTTTTGACAGAACTAAATATTGAAGCAACTCTCTAAACAGCACTAGCAATTGATGGCCCTGGTAAGAAGGAAGTCAGGTGATCTTACTTTGCCTGGCACTCAGGCTGCTTTCTGGACTCTGCAGATGTGTGGCTAAGAGATTTCACAAAACCTCTCTCAGCCTTGCTTTTTCCATCTGTAAAATGGGAATCACATAGCCCTCCTAGAGTTGTTGAGAGAGAGTTAATAACATGATATATATAAGATAGGCTTGTAGGAGATCAAAATATGCCTCTCCAAAGTATGTCACTTTGGCATAAGAATTATTTTGAGCTGAAGGCAACTGAGAAGAAACAAACACAAGAAAAGCTATCTGCCCTTCTCCTATTTGCCACAAAGCAGGACATAAATTTACAAAGGTATCCCTCCTCCCCTCTCTCCCAGGGAGGACATATTTAAACTTTTATCAGCCTGGAGATGGCACCAGAGGAATCTATATAACAAACTTTAGTAACAAGCCTTCACCTGCTATTAGTTTACCATATATTTGCCATCCCACAATTTGCTTCCCTTAGAGACTCAAGATCATTTTTCTTTGTCTATCACTAAAACTTTGTTGTCTGTTGTCCCTTTGTTAAGAGTTTGTATAAACTCAAGTTCTAACCAAACTTTTGAGTTACTCATCTCTGGGTACTCCTATGTGTTATATAAGTGATATACATGTTAATAAACTGCTGTTTTCTCTTACCAGTCTGTCCTTTGTTACAGGGGCCCAGCTGACAATTTAGAAAGGTAGAGGGAAAATTATTTTTCTGCCCCTATAGGTTGCAAAGAGTAGGCACCCAATATACTATAGCTATCTGTATATTAATAATAATTTATAACATTAATTTATCTTTATTATTCCATCCCACCCTCACCGGATTCTGGTCCTTTCTCCCCTTGGTCCACATCACCACCCCTATTTTTCCAGATGTGCTCCATAAGACTAAAGTCTCAGCTCTGAAATCAAAACATCCTGGGTTCCAATTCCGACTCTGCCAACTAATAGGGGTACAACTTTAAGCAGCCATGTCCTTCCTCTAAATACCACGGAATAATAATAGAACGCACCTTAAGAGATCCTGATCAGATAATTCATAGAAATTTACCGGTTCCATGCTCAGTAAATAATTGTCATTTATTATTACTTCCTCAATTCCTCAACTCAAATTCCTAGTATCCTGATGCTGTTGATCTACTCCAGGACTTGGAAAGAGATTACCTTTCAAAACTTGCAATTTACATTAAGCAAATAAATTGCTAACAGTTTTAACCCTAATAATAGATTGTTAACAAGACAAGTCTCTAATTGCTGGAGATATTGTAAACTACTCTTGAACACAGGGTTCTCCCTGGCACTTCAGTTCCTCTCTCTACACTCCCGTGTTTTAGAGTTGCTCAATAACTGCTCCAGAATTCTGAGAGAAGTCCAACACCCGCTCTGAACTCTCAAAGATGAAAAGCAGTATTTCTGTTCATATTCTTCAAAGAGTAGGACAGTGTGGGGTTATTCAGCAATTATTTCCTTGATGCAATTTCTTTTTAAATTTTTCTTTCCCTCTTCTCTTAATTTTGACAATTTATCTCATTAAAGATATTTCTGTAACCCAGAATCACTATTAGCATATCTCTCTTGTGACACCTAAAGATATAGCTCAGACTCGCTTTGCACAGGTACCCTAGGCATGCGTACCCTAGGCCTTGTGGGAAACAGAGTGTGGGAAGGCTCTAAGAGGGCAGGCTAATCTGGCTGGGTAGCAACAATGACTCTTGCAGCACATTTCCTCCATAGTAAAATTCTTAACATTTGTAATGAATTAATTGGGGAATTACCTGCTACTGACTCCCCTCTCCCCACCCCCCTCCACCCCCCCCCCACCACACACGCTGGACTATTAACTCCATAATGCTGGATTTGATCACCACAATATATCTGTCCAGTACCTAGAGTCATATCATCACTTAGTATGCACCAATAAATATTTGCTAAGCAAATTTAAAGTTTCCTATAGGAAAACATTCTCTTTCCTTGGAAATAAATCCCATTTTGGGTTGGGATTTTGATAACCAGGGTTCCATAGTTCAGAACATTGAGGAAAAAAAGGAATCAAATAGGCTTATTAGTGATATAACTGGATTGAAGCATGTAACTTAGATGCGGCTGCAACGGACTTCCAAGATAGACTCACCAGCACCCATCCTTCACCCAGCTGCCCAGTCAGAGGCCTCCCTGACTGGTCAGGCCATACTGTACATGGCAAAAAGCAAATCAAAATAAGTCTCTCTTGTGGACAGGTGGCTCTAAAAGAACATATATTAGTCCATTCTCTCGTTGCTATAAAGAAATACATGCGACTATGTAATTTTTGAGGAAAAGAGATTTAATTGGCTCACGGTTTTGCAGACTAAAAGCATGGCGGCATCTGCTTTCGGGAAGACCTCAGGAAGCATCTAATCACGGCAGAAGGTGAAGGAGCAAGAGCAAGGGAGTGGGGGCGCGCCACACGCTTTTAGACAACCACATCTCGCAGAACAGCACCAAGGGGACGGTGCTAAACCATTCATAAGAAATCCACTCCAGTGACCTCCAACACTGGGGATTACAATTCAGTATGAGATCTTGGAAGGGATATACATACCTAAGCCATATCAGAGAGTAAAAAGAGGAGGGTGGGCCAGGAGCAGTGGCTCACATCTATAATCCCAGCACTTCGGGAGGCTGAGGCAGGCAGATTGGCTGAGGCAGGCAGATTGCCTGAGGTCAGGAGCTCACCAGCCTGACTAACGTGGTGAAACCCCACCTCTACTAAAAATAAAAAAAAATTAGCCAGGCGTGGTGGCACATGGCTATAGTCCCAGCTACTTCAGCTACTTGCGAGGCTAAGGCAGGAGAATCGATTCAACCTAGGAGTCGGAGGTTGCAGTGAGCCTAGATAATGCCACTGCACTGCAGCCTGCACAATAGAGCAAGACTCCGTCTCAACAACAACAACAACAACAACAAAAAAAAAAAAAAAAAAAAAAAAGAGGGGATCGCTGAGCCAGACATGCTCAGCTCCTCCCCAGATCAATCAAGTTGCCTCCTCCTACCCTCCACACAAGGGGAGAAATGAGCTGAGGGATAGAGTAAGAACAAGGCTAGAAGTGCTACCTGAGGTAAAAAAAAAAGTCTTCCCACCGCAAACATGAGGCTGTGAAATGGAGGTTTCCCCTAAAAAAGTTACCAGTATGTCCTTTCAGAGACTGTATAATATCTCTCAGCTGTGGCCAGCCTCTGCTTTTAGCCTAATGGATAAAGACACACCACTTTTTCCTGGAAAGGTCCAGCTCATTTGGAACAGCAATCAGTCAACTGAGGATCTAATGAGTCCCAAACAAAGGTTATGATGCTCAGCCTCCAGAGAGCCAGCCAACTCAGTGTGACATGGGACCAAGAGAGGACCCTCCAGACCTGGCCCCCCAGGCTGCCTCGTTAGGGGACGGGGAGGATGATGGCTCCACGGCACCATCAAAGATGGAAAGGCATGCATGAGCGTACTTGGGCAGCCACACATACACAGAGCACTGAACAGCTGCTAGGCCTCTGCCCAGCCAGCTTGGGAAGTGTCCCCAGGTTCTATGTAAATATCAGTGGAGCCTCTCACTGGAGCCAGTGAGGAACTGGGCACATTCTGAAAGTCAAATAACAGCTTGGGCTTGTCTGGAAATGGGACTCATCAAAAGGTCACTGAAGGCAGGGGAGCAGGCAGGTCCTACACACTTTTTACTGCAGTCGTTACTCAGCCTCCTTCTCCCCCACCGCTCTCTCATTCTCCCCTTTCCTTCTGGCACCCATCTTCCCTCCCAAATTCCCAGTGCCCTTGTACCTTATATTCTCTGGTGTCCCAGAACTGCCTCTTCTGAAGTGTCTCAAAAATCACAAATTAGGTCTTCATTTTTCCCATGGTTACTCACATCCCCCAAACTCAGTCTCTCTCAGGGAAGCTAAACCACATATTAGGAAGAAAACATCTTATTGAATTAACACATACAAAGGTTCCCCTCTTTTTGTCCAAAACACAGCTTAGTAGAATTTCATCAGGTGAGTAAATGGGGGGAGGTGAGCCTTTGCTATAGACTTTAAGGCATAGTATTTGTTTCTCCCTTGAAATGGTAGGAAACAGGACCATCAGTGTGGTTTCCAGGTAACTTCTCTTCAAAAGAAAAAAACAGAACTTCCTGTAGGTCCACCTTAGTCTTTATCTTTTAACTCTCATTGCACTGCCCTAAACTAACTATGGCCATAGAACCCCTCCCAAGCCTGGCCTCCTCACATGTCCCAACCTGAGGGCAAGGACATCCATCACACTGGAACACCTGGGCAGGGTGGAATTCCACCTGAGGAGAGAGACTCCAGATAGCTACAGAGCACCTCCTTGTTCTACTCAGTTGATTTTTTCTCCTTCCTCTGATTGACCCAGCAATTGGATCAGATGAGTTCCGTGAATCCACTCTGATGCCTTCTTAGCCCAGGACCCACCCTCTACCTCCATTCTCCTGAGATTGAACAATGACCTATGGGGCATACCTGACCAAGAACCCCAGTCAAGCTGGTGTCAGACACAGCCAGGAAAAACCACCCTTAGCCCCAGCCTGGTCCGCTATGGACCACACATACCAACGGAGTTGGAAAAGTGGTTGATATTTTTTAATGAGTTTCTATAGAATGGCATAGTAGAAAGGGTGCGAAATTAGAAATTCTGCAAAATCTGGGCTAGTTGTTCAGTCCCTTGTTAGTAGTCGGTTTTTAAAGTCTATAATGATTTAAAGCCTCTGGTTTTTTACATTAAAATAGAGTAGTGTACACCTCTCAGAACTTCTAGGATTAAAAATGAAAATATGTGAAGTGACCTAGAACAGAGCAGGAGTTTAAGAAATCTTAATCCATTACAGTACTGAATGTCTAGGTGTCATATCACAGGAGACTTTCCACAGTGCCATGAGAATAAGCACCAGCAGATGTGTCCCCCTTTAGGCTCTGGATGCAATCTCCTCTGGCTGTAATTCCTGGGACTGATGCAGCAAGCTGCAATCCCACGGGGAACCAGCCTGGGGCTGAAGCTGATACCGAGGATGACGGAGCAGAAGATGTAAAGGATCTGTCTCTTGATGGTATCATCAAGTTGAGGATAGCCACGTGCCTGGGACCTGCCTTTTTCTTCCCGTGGATTTCTTGTTATGGGATACAGTAATTCCTTATTATTTAAGCTGCTTAGCAGGACCAGGATTGGCGTGAGGCAGGTGAGGCAGGATTGAGCAAGTATAAGATTGAATTCTGTCTGCATTTAAAATTTTAATCTTTTGTTCATAATGGGTTTTTTGTAATGATTTTTATTTTAAAAAATACTATATCAGAATAATATTCGTCTTTCTTGTTAAGGTTGTTGGTGTCCCTCCTAAATGTTTTATCCACGGCTGGTCCCTCATGCACATCATTTCAATTTTCTTTTTCTTTTTTTTTTTCACTTGCAGCCAAATCATCCCCAGGGTGAACAAAACACAGTCAGTTCAATAAAAAATTGGGGGAAAACTAGTTACCCATGTGGGATAAATGTTAAAGTGAGAGAGTCTGACTTTAGAACAGGCCTGAGGAAGAGCCTATGGGCTAACAACACTTCCTCGTGGCAAGGGGGAAGAGCAAATTACTGAGCTGGCCACAGCTTTGCCACCAACACCACTTATGGCTTGCTCTCACAGCACATCTTAGGGAAGGCCATTGGAAACCTCTGCATCTTGGAACACCATGGGGGAAAGGAAGCAATCTAAATGCTGGCTTTTCCCTTCCCCTCCTCGTTGTCATTAGCAGAAGCCCACCTGCTGAGGCTTTAACTCCCTTGCACTTCCTGGTTATGTTCCCTGGCCCCTTGGGGAGCCACTGGGGAAGTTAGAGCCTTCAAAGGTCCCTTGTGGCCTGCGCGGCAAACTCTGCTTGTCAGTCAATGCTGCGCAGGGGGCTCTTTGGTCTGTGGCATTGGGGGCCATAAATTTATGACCCTGGCAATGGTTTACTCTGTCCAGAAAGCAAGGCAGGTGGCCAGGATCAGGGCAGTTGGCAGACCCAGGCAGATCTGGGGTGGTGCATAAACGGGGTCTGCTACAGATCCCTACCTCCTACTTTACACAAAAATAAATTCTGGAGCATTAAAGACTTATTTTTTTTTTAAGAAAAGTAAACAATTAAAATACCAGAAAAAGTAAAAGAAGATATCTCATTTGTGGGTAGGAAAGCTTTCCTAAACAAGACACAAAAAGCAAAATCAGAAACACGTTATCGATTTGATTCCACTAAGAATTACACTTTGTATAAATCAGTGGTTCTCAGCTGGGGCAATTTTGCTCCCCAGAGGATATTTGACAATACCTGGAGACATTTGGATTGCCACACTCAGGAGGGGAGGCAGGGTCCTACTGGCATCTAATGGATAGTGGCCAAGGATGCTTCTAAAAATCCTGCAATGCACAGGACAGCACCCCCACCCCCCATCAAGTAATTATTTGGCTCCAAAGTCAGTAGTGCCAAGGTTGAGAAACCGAATCATAGCAGTTAATAGACAAGTTAAAGACAGAGAGAATTTGTTTAGCATATATATCCCAGATAAAAGAGCAGACTCCAACAGAAAGAGAAAATTAGGAATCAATAAGAAAAAACCTTAACAGAAAAATGAGATGTCACTTTTCATCTTTTCAACCAGTAGAAAAAAATTAAGTCCATTACTATCAAGTGATAAGGAGAACGTAGGCAAGAAGATTCTTGTATTCTGCTGGCAACAGTGTAAACAGGTACAGTTGCCCACTATGGAAAGCTATTTGACAGCATCTATTAAGATATGAAATGCCCATGTCCCCACAGTGGCACATCAGGAAAAGTGCTGTGTGCCTCTTTGAGGTCTGCTTCTTAGAACACCAATGTGAGCTCTATGCATTTTTCTTTTCCTAGGATGGAATCTGGAACTGCCTTCCACCCAGCTTTAACCCTGCAGACATGGCTAAAGCATGGTCCATGGTCATGTGAATGGAGCCAACTCCACTTCACCTGCTCACATTGGAACTATTCTGTGAGAGAACATAACTTCTACTTTGTTTAATCAACTATATTTGGGGGCCTCTTTGCTGAAATAGCTTTCTCTTACCCTATTAGTGTTAGTACACAATTGTATTAGCACACAATTTGGTGACAGGTATACCTTGTGGTTAGAGGATTAGAACATTCCCCCGTGTGGAGGGGAGAGGAGTTGAAAGTTGAGTTCATCATCAGCGGCCAGTGATTTAATCAATCGAGCCTATGTAACAAAACTTCACAAACAGCCATAAGGGCATGGTTTGGGGATCTTCCAGGTTGCTGATCTCATGGAGGTGCCTGGAAGTTGGCACTCCCTAAGAGGGCATGGAAGCACCACGCCCTTCCCACATACCATACCCCAAACTTCTCCTCCATCTAGCTGCTCATCTGTACACTTTATTATGTCCTATATTAATATAACATCTGGTAAATACAAGTAAAGTGTTTTTCTGAGTTCCATGAGCCACACTAGCAAGTGATCAAACCTGGAGGGGGGTTTGGAAACCCCCAATTTATAGCCAGTCAGGCAGATGTTCTAGAGGCTAGGAATTGCAATTGGCATTTTCAAGCAGCAGCTAGTCTCATAGGCTGAGCGCTTCACCTGTGGGACTGACTCTAACTACAGGTAGACAGTGTCAGAATTAAATTGAATGACGGAACTCCCAGCTGGTGTCCAGTGGAGAACTGCTTGGTGTGTGGGGAAAACTATATGCACATCTCGAGTGAGGAATGAAGCAGGATGCACTGTGTTGAGTAGGACATGTTGTAAGTGTAGGAAATACACTTTTTTTCCTATCCCTTACAGTAGTCAAAGAACTCTTCCTGTGATGTTTTCTTTTAAATAAGAGAGAGTATTCACACAGTGTGCAATTTTAAAAATTTTAATTTAAGTTCTGGGGTACATGTGCAGAACATGCAGCTTTGTTACATAGGTATACATGTGCCATGGTGGTTTGCTACACCTATCAACCCATCATCTAGGTTTTAAGGCCCACATGCATTAGGTATTTGTCCTATTGCTCTCCCTTCTCTTACTCCCCCACCCTCCCGCTAGGCCCTGGTATGTGATGTTCCCCTCCCTGTGTCCATGTGTTCTCATTGCTCAACTCTCACTTATGAGTGAAAACAAGCGGTGTTTGATTTTCTGTTCCTGCGTTAGTTTGCTGAGAATGATGGCTTCCGGCTTCATCCATGACCCTGCAAAGGACACGAACTCATTCTTTTTTGTGGCTGCATAGTATCCCATGGTGTATATGTGCCACATTTTTTTAAATCTAGCCCACCTTTGATGGGCATTTGGATTGGTTCCAAGTCTTCGCTATTGTGCATTTTAAAGATTTAGGCATTTAAAAGTTTTTAGCATAGGATCTGATACAAACCTAGTGCTCAACCTACATTACTCAGAAATGGACCTGAGATGGATAGTTGTATGTT
>CAUYLG010018318.1:0-26980 GCA_963573385.1 Cacajao melanocephalus
ATTAACCTATTGAGAAACCGTAAACCTATCTCTTCTCTTGAATTTTAGGATGTAAAATAGGTTCCGTGATTCATGTTAAAATGATTCATTTACACTAAATGGTGAACCACTGGCAAATTTCTCCCTCCCTCCCTCTCTCCCACCCACTGTCACCAGGCAGGAGTGCAGTGGAACAATCTTGGCTCACAGCAACTTCCGCCTCCTAGGTTCAAGTAATTCTTCTGCCTCAGCCTCCCGAGTAGCACCTGCCACCACGCTTGGCTCATTTTTGTATTTTTAGTAGAGATGGGGTTTCGTTATGTTGGCCAGGCTGGCCTTGAACTCCTGACCTCAGGTGATCCACCTGCCTCGGCCTCCTAAAGCGCTGGGATTACTGGTGTGAGCCACCACGCCCAGCCAGCACAGAGAAATCTGAATAAAGGGAAAAGGAGCATGCCATGTGGCTCTCTGGGAACTGTCAATCCAGGAAGAGGAAACAGCAATATAAAGGCCTTCAGCTGGGGCTTGGGAGGAGGTCTTCTGCACGTGGAGCTGGAGAGGAGTGGAGGAAATGAGTTGGTGGGGGGATGGGGAATCGGTCCAGATTATTTAAGCCCTTATGGGTCAGAGGAAGAACTTTGCATTTTTGAATTTTAATCTAAATGTGAGCAGAAATCATTGGAGGGTTTTGAACAGGGAACTACCATAAGCTTACTTATGTTTTTAAAGGGCCACTTTTAACAGTTTTGTGGATAATAAAGTGTAGGGGGCAAGGGTGGAAATGGGGAGACCAGTTAGGAGGTGAGAGCAATCACTAGGTGAGAATAATCAGGGCTTGGAATAAAGTAAAAGGCTGTGGGATTCCAGAGATGTTTTGAAAATGGAACCAACAGATTGTGGGATCCAAAGAGAGAAAAATGAATCAAGATTGAAAAAACCCAAAAAACAGAAATGAAAACATTTTTTTTTAAAGAAATGAATCAAGATCCATTGCAGGGTTTTCAGTGGGAGCAACTGAATGGGTTGTGGCATTTCCTGAGCTGAGAAAGACCCAGACCAGATTTGGGGGAAGGAAACAGTAGTCGAGTTTTGGCCATGGGAAATTCGAGATGCCTGTTAGATGTTCTGCAGGGATGTCAAGTCCAGCACTTGAAGGAGCAGGTCTGGAGCTTTGGGGGAGTCGGGAACTAAATTTGGAGTTCTACATTTGGAGGGTGGGCCTGGAGAAGTGGGAAGCCAGAGGGGACTTAGGCTTAGAGAGTGGGGAAGTGGAGCTGCCAGAAATGGGATTGGGGAAGATCTGCATCGTGACTCCCGAGGCCACCGACTCCTCTCCGTCCCCAGGGAATGCCCAGAACACCTTGGCCCAGCCCACGGTGTGGCTGACCATTGTGCTCACCACGGTCGTCTGCATTATGCCTGTGGTTGCCTTTCGATTCCTCAGGCTCAACCTGAAGCCAGATCTCTCCGACACGGTGAGACGCTGGGTTACCCACTGTGGGAGGCAGCGACGGGATGTCCAGAAAGGCCCCTGGCTTGAACACTGGTGGGGCTCAGCAGGGCCATGTGATTGCTCAGTGTGTTGGTGGTGCTTATCTGCTCCCCCTGTGGACAGATGTCCCGTGCAGATGGCTGCAGAGGCCTCCACGTCAGCCTGGTGCCCGGTGCTCAGGGTCCCTTCTCCTTGGCGATGTCTGACATCTCCACGCTGACAGAGGGCTCTTCCCTGTGCCCCTCTGCAGGTCCGCTACACCCAGCTGGTGAGGAAGAAGCAGAAGGCCCAGCACCGCTGCATGCGGCGGGTTGGCCGCACAGGCTCCCGGCGCTCCGGCTATGCCTTCTCCCACCAGGAGGGCTTTGGGGAGCTCATCATGTCTGGCAAGAACATGCGGCTGAGCTCCCTCGCGCTCTCCAGCTTCACCACCCGCTCCAGCTCCAGCTGGATTGAGAGCCTGCGCAGGAAGAAGAGTGACAGTGCCAGTAGCCCCAGCGGTGGTGCCGACAAGCCCCTCAAGGGCTGAAGGCCGAGGATGGATGCCCTGTGCCAGTGACCAGAGCACCCAGGGATGGCCAGTCACTGAGGGAACAGCGTCTCGGAACTGCTGGTCCTCACTCCTTGCCTCTCGTCCCCCCTGGTAGACTCTGTCCTGCTGGTCCCGCCACACGTTGCTGGGGCATCCATCCCCAGCTGCAGGCCCTTCTACCAGCTGGGGAGCTAGAGGGAGCAGGCCCAAGGGCAGAGCAGAGGCTGAGGCACGGGGAGCCAGTCCCGGTCGGGGACCAGATGTGGAACCAAAAACGAGAAAAAACTGTGAGAGATTGCGTCTGCCCCTGCCCTGCCTGGGACCCACAGGGAGACTATAATCTCCTTATTTTTTTACTCCTACTCCCCAGAGGGGCCCTAGTGCCCCTGTTCCTGAATTACACAAGAATGTACCATGCCGGGAAGCCAGAGACCTGCGGGGGCCTCGGCCCCTCACATCGTGTATGTCTCTCCTTGATTTGTGTTGTGTCTAGTTTGGTTTTGTCTTTTTTATTTGGCAAGTGGAGGAGGCCTTTATGTGACTTTTATGTTGTGGTTGGTGTCTTAACTATCCTGGGAAGAGGAGGCTGGCACATACTGGGATGCTGCAGCCTGGCGGGCTGTGGGGTGGTTCGGGAGGATCCACGTCGGCTCTCCCTGCAGTGGCCAGTGCTCTGTGGGACAGAGGAGCTGACCGGGGAGGGAGGTGCCCGTCAGCAGAGGGTGGTGGGAGAGGGCAAAGGAGGGTTTGGTCCTGTCTCCTTCCTCACCTAGAGAGTATAGTGCTGCCCTCTGCCCCCAACACACACACATATCAGTTCCTGGATTCCTTAGTCCTGCTGGCCTTGGGCTGGAGCCTGGGAAAGTAGCCCCCAAATCCTTAGTGAGCTAAAGCTGGGTCTGAAATTTGGCCAGTGGGGAGGGGTAGTTTTCTTTAATATTAAATTTAAACCTGAGTTTATTGGCAGACTCCCTTTTGACCTCCCTTTGACTCCCCATCTGGTGCTTTCTTGCACCTAAACCCCAGGGCCCTGCACCTGAGATGAGGCTGGAAGGGGAATTGGCCTTTCTTCTCCCTTCTCCCGGAAGCAAGGAGCCCCGCCCCTCAGGCCCAGCATCTGGCAAGAGGTGGTGGAGTCCTTGTACTGGGTGGTAGAGAAGGAGAAGGGCACAGCCAGGCCCAGGCCAGCACCTGGCTTGGTCTGGATGGGGCATAGTCGGAGTCCAGCCACAGCCTGTCCTTTACATCATCCATAGCTATGAAGCTATTCCCCAAATAAGGCGTTTCCCAAGTTAGTCACTACCTAATCAGCCTTGAGAAGAATCCTTTCCTCTTTTTTTGGTAGTGGGTCAGGGGATACTTCAGGAATGGTGTGGAGCTGGGAGTGGGTAGGGGGATTTTATATGTTCCATGTGGGGGCCCCAGAGGAACTGGAGGGGCTGCAGTGAGGTGGGGATGAGTGGGCAGGGAGTGGGAGAGGGCAGTCTTGGCAGGGAAATCCCTTTTGGCCACACAGTTTACAAACCCAGTATCATGTCTGTCTGTGTGTCTCTCAAGGTGAGAGTCTGATTTTTATACCAAAGAGGAAATGATTTTTTTTCATATTTTGTTTGTCTATATTATATAAATATATATATATACAGTTATATATATATATTATTTTTTGGTTCTCTCTCGTTTTTTAGGGAGGGAAGAAAGTACCAAGTTGCATTGAGCTGTAATTAAGGAACATTATAATTTATGACACATTTCTATACTTGCAAAAATTATATCATTTTATGGATATAAGAGAAAAATGCCTTTTTATAAAATTTCAATTTCTGAGAATGTGTAATTTGTCTCTTTTCTGATGTTTAACCAAGACTGGTGGTGAAAGTAAAGACAGAAACTGTCTCTTAAATGTCAAGTGGGTAGATCTGGGATATCATGGACAAACTGGAATCTAACTAGTGGGGAACAGTACCTCATCCATTTGTAGACCTCCCAGGATCTGAGTCTCATCTGAAGATGAAGGTGGGCTACTGAGTGGTACTGAGGCAGATCGTGGGGACTTTGGCTGGGTGCCTAAGACCTTCAACTGTTTACTTCTCCAGACACAGGCCATCCTCTTATTCCTAACACACGCCAGATGGGGGTGTATAGGGAAAGTACCTGCTAAATATTTTAAGGATTTTTATTTTATTTTTCTTACTCCCTGCTTTTCCCCGTGCCTCACATCTTCCTGGCTTCTCATGTGAGTATCAAGGAAGCTAAGTCATACATACTTTTTGTTTTTTTTTGAGATGGAGTCTCGCCCTGTTCCTCAGGCTGGAGTGCGATGGCACGATCTTGGCTCACTGCAACCTCTGCCTCCCCCATTCAAGCGATTCCCATGCCTTAGCCTCCTGAATAGCTGGGATTACAGGCGTGCACCACCATGCCCAGCTAATTTTTTGTATCTTTGGTACAACGCCATGTTGGCCAGGCTGGTCTCCAGCTCCTGACCTCGTGATCCACCCACCTCAGCCTCCCAAAGTGTTGGGATTCCAGGCGTGAGCCACCGTGTGCACGGCCATTAAGTCTTACATTAAAGGGAGATATCCTCCAGGGAAAGGAGGGCTGATGAGGATGGGGTTCCAGGAGTCAGGGCCAGGGTTAGTGCTGGCCTGAAGTATAGCTTTCTCCAGCGCTGGCCAATATCAGCATGATCCAGCCCTGCCCCCAGGCTGGTTTCCACCAGACACAGCCAGTCTTCTGTCACAGAATGTAAACTGTCAAAAACGTAAACTGGCTGTGGGGGCTCACACCTGTAATCCCAGAACTTGGAAAGGCTGAGGCAGGAGGATCACTTGAGCCCAGCCCAGGAGTTCAAAACCAGCCTGGGCGACATGGTGAGACTCCACCTGTATTTTTAAAAAAGGGGAGGCCAGAGGGGTGTATGGGGGGATGATGTGAAGAGATCTGTTTCTCTCTGCAGGAGAAACAGTCCCAGGTGAGAATCCTGCCACAGACCCCCATGAATGCCACCTGACACCCACCTGCACCAAGGGAGAGGCTGTTTAGTCCACACCAGCATTTTTCTGGGATCTGTGGAACCCTGAGCCTTGGGCAGCAAGTGGCATCTGGCCTCAGTGTCCCCACCCTTGCAACACAGAAAGAGGCCTTAATCTCTTGAGGCCAGTGAGGCCCCAACTCCACCCCTACCCCAGGACAGGTCCACAGCATTGCCTGTGCCTCCTGTCCCGCTGGTCTCCCGCTGCTGGTCCGTTCAGCCTCTGGGAATCTCTTCCCTGGCTCCTCTGGCTTACCCTAGCTGTCCTGCACCCAGGATCCTATTGGGTGTGTCTGAGGGGCAGGGCCAATGTCATTTTAACTCTCATTGCCTCTTGGGGGACGCATTTTCTTCGTCACGATATAGACACACGCCTCCTCGAGGCTCTGGCCACTCGTGCCCCCGTTTTCTCCCCTCTGCCGCAGGCATCCCTGGTCTTCCTTCCCTGCGCTGCCTGAGCAGTTGGACTCCTGTTGGAGGGGCTTCCAGCCCCTAGGTCCCCATCGTCCTAGTGCCTTCTCTGAGTGGCGGAGGTGAAGTCTGTCTGATACCCCAGCTTTGTTCCCCGGGGCCTCCTCATCTCCAGGGTGTTCCTCTCCACTTCACTAAAGCAGCACACACCCATGGGTGCCCAATGCCATGGGGAGGAGCTCCAGCTCCGAACTCTCCCAATTCATTCAGCATTTGGCCATCCATAGTCTTCAGTTCTTCCCCCTTCCATCTGTGCTCCCAGCGCGAACTACGGCCCCTCCCTTTCCTCCTGGTCTCTTGCTTCCGTATAGGAACCTGGTATTGGTCGCTTTGCCCGGGAACGTTCCAGCATTGGGTCAGCCCAGCGTCTCCCAGGGTGAGCTGTGGAATGCTGAAGGGCTGCACACAGCCATGGAGCAAGCACAGAGGAGATGCTGGGAAGCTCATTCTCCTGCCCCTCCTCACCTCCTGCCACCACCTCCCACCATGCCTCAGCAGATGGTCCTGCCTCCCACTTCACGGAGCAAAATAGCTTCTGCAGCTTTCCTGTCACCTACAAATCCCACTGCACACAGGCACGCCGGGCAGGCCATTCCTACCAGCTGCTCCCTGTGGCCCCTCCCCCCCTCCCCCCTCCTCCCCCCTCCCTTCCCCCCTCAGCACCTTCCATTGTCCTCCGCCAGGACCCTCTCTTGACCCTGCCTTCATTTCCATCTCTGTTGATTCTTTCCTTCCCCAAATAAGCCTGCTCAGTTTTCTTCCCCCTCACCCCGCCCCTCACCCCTATCAACTCTGTCGTGGTCTGTGTCCTTCCCATTAGCTTCTCCCTTGTCTCCTCCACTGCCTGTACTCTTGCGTCTCCTTCACCAGCCCCTGAAATGCTTTCGCTAAAATCACCTTTGAGCTTCATGTTGGCCAAGCCCAGAGAGCATTTCCAGGTCTGATCTGACTTCCAGTCTCTTAGTCATTTGACTGTGTTGGCCACCTTCTTGAAACTCTGCCCTCTGCTAGCTTTTTTCCACCTCCTCCTGGTTTAACCAGGCCTCTCTGGTGGCTCCTTTCTTGGAGCTCCTTCCTCTGTTTTTCCCACCATGCCCCAGGACTCCATCCTTGGCTCTAAGCTTTTCTGGTCTGTGAAGGGTCCTTGAATGTCCCCATCCAAACCCATGGTTTAAATAAGAGTTGTTTAAACAATAAGATTTAACAATTAATGGCTGGGCACGGTGGCTCACATCTGTAATCCCAGCACTTTGGGAGGCCGAGGCGGACGGATCACCAGAGGTCAGGAGTTCGAGACTAGCCTGCCCAACACAGCGAAACCCCGTCTCTACTAAAAATACAAAAAATTAGCTGTGTGTGGTGGCCGGCGCCTGTAATCCCAGCTACTTGGGAGGCTGAGGCAGGAGAATCACTTGAACCTGGGAGGCAGAGGTTGCAGTGAGCTGAGATTGTGCCACTACACTCCAGCCTGGACCACAAGAGCAAAACTCCCTCTCAAAAACAAACAAACAAACTAACTAACTAAAACAATAAAATGGAGAATCACCATTGATTACCTCTAGATTGGACTTCCTTCCCCTACTCCATGCTCCAGACTCTTGTATCCAATTATCCATTGGATCTCTCTCCTAGGATGACCTGCCATCACCTCTTATTCAACATCCTCACACTGAACATCGATTTTCCCAACACCTGTTCCTCCTCCTGCGTCCTCTATTTCAGTGAGCGGCACACGATCTCCCCGGTCACCAAAGCCAGACACACAAGTCCTGGAGAAAACCCTACAACCTCTGCTCCGGGGCCACCACACTAAATCATATATTTCATCTTATTTGACGTGGAGCATGAAATGATTAAACTGCAATGTCCCGAGTCACTGTTTCCCAGTGATTGTGACCCAGGCAGGGTCACGACGGTCATATTTCTGTCCCCGAAGAGGGGCCGGTTAGGTTGGGACTCAAAGAAATTCTGCCACAAAGGTTCAAAGGCACCTTCATTGGTCCCAAAAGAGAGACTGGAGAGACCAGAGTGCTCAGATTAACAGGCAGGCAGCTGCAGCATCCCACTGCAGCCACCCCACAGAGCACGAGGGAGGGACTCAGGACTACCGACTGCAGTCTTTACTTCAGAGGGAGCAAGTCATTGACAGAGATGCAAACACTGGGCTCTGTGGCTGAAGGAAGGAGCTGAATTCTTCCTCTTTTTTTTTTGGAGACAGAATCTCACTCTATTGCCCAGGCTGGAGTGCTGCATGGAATTCTCCCTCTTATCTCTGCTCCAGCGTCCTATCTTGAAGGACTGTGTCCTGACCCAAGACATGACCTGTCTGACCCTCCCCACCCTCCCTGGAAACTTTCCAGTTCTCAGTGAGTTTCTGGGAGCTGCCCTGCCCGACACCCACCTGGGGAGGGTGTAGACTTTATCTTGCTGGGCTGAGAGAGGGAAGTCTTTCCCAATGCTAGTCTATTAAAATGCACTTTGGGCTGGGTGTGATGATGGTTTACACTTGTAATCCCAGCACTTTGGGAGGCCAAGGCGGGTGGATCATCTGAGGTTAGGAGTTTGAGACCAGCCTGGCCAACATGGCTTAACCCTGTCTCTACTAAAAATACAAAAAATTAGCTGGGCATGGTGGCAGGCACCTGTAATCCCAGCTACATGGGAGGCTGAGGCAGGAGACTCACTTGAACCTGGGAGGTGGAGGTTGCAGTGAGATGAGATCGTGCCATTGCACTCTAGCCTGGGCAACAAGAGCAAAATTCCATTTAAAAAAAAACGAGGCCGGGCGCTGTGGCTCACGCCTGTAATCCCAGCACTTTGGGAGGCCGAGGCGGGTGGATCACGAGGTCAAGACGTTGAGACCATCCTGGCCAACATGGTGAAACCACGTCTCTACTAAAAAATACAAAAAATTAGCTGGGCATGGTGGTGCACGCCTGTAGTCCCAGCTACTCGGGAGGCTGAGGCAGGAGAATTGCTTGAACCCGGGAGGCGGAGGTTGCAGTGAGCCGAGGTCGCGCCACTGCACTCTAGCCTGGCGCCTGGTGAGGCAGTGAGACTCTGTCTCAAAAAAAAAAAAAAAAAAAGAAAAAACAAAACAAAACACACACACACACACACACACACACACACACACAGTGGCTGGGCATGGTGGCTCATGCCTGTAATCCCAGCACTTTGGGAGGCCAAGGCGGGTGGATGGCTTGAGGCCAGGAGTTCAAGACCAGTCTGGTCAACATGGTAAAACCCTGTTTCTACTAAAAATACAAAAATTAGCCAGATGTTATGGAGGGCACCTGTAATCCCAACTACTCGGGTGGCTGCGGCAGGAGAATCACTTGAACCTGGGAGTTGGATGTTACAGTGAGCCCAGATCCCACCACTGCACTCCAGCCTGGGTGACAGAGCGAGACTCCGTCTAAAAAAAATAAAATAACAAAACAAAACACACACAGACACACACACACTCTCTCTCTCTCTCTTCGAAATGTGATGGAGTGTTTCGTCTTAAGAAAGAAGTGTTTTTGGACACAGAAAGAGGAAGTTCCCCCAGCCTAGCACAGCCTGAGTTTGGCCTGGGCTGGAAATTCTGCAGCAATCTCATTCTGCCACTGGGAATAGGACGAGCAGGCCTGAGCTGTGCTTTCTGTCTCCCAGGGCCTCTGCCCAGTAGGGACTTGTACGGGCCCCAGGACTGGGGTGAGGAGGACAGGACGCCCAGGAAAGGCAGGAGGCTTCACAGCTGAGGAGCTGCTTCTACAACACCTGGAGAACCGCTGCGGCTGGAAGCGAACACGCAGGAGTTGGGGCCTGGGGTTTGGTTCTCCTCTGCAGGGAAAGGGAAGATTTCGAGACGCGCAAAAAGTCTATTCTGTGGAAGTACAAAGGATAGAGGAAGACTATAGGAGACCTCCTCGGTAGCCCCAGATGCTGGCTGCTGTCTCACTCTACCCTCACACTAAGAAGGGGCGAGACAGCCTTGGACCCCAGCTTTGAATCCAGCATGGTGGAACTGGCCAACTTGCCCTGTCAGATTTTCTGCAATGTCTAAGACTGTGGTTCTTAATCCTTTTGGCTCAGGTTCACCTTTGAAAATCCAGTAAAGCCATGTGATGAAATGCTTATGTGCTTTTACAAAGTGCACACAGTTGAATAGGCTCCTTAGCTGTTCACCTAGGGATGCCTCAGGCAGGCCTGCCCTGAACGTTCATGGAACTCAGGGCAAGTAGCAAATGGAGGCCCACGTACCACGTGTCTGAGTACAGAGGAGTTATGAGATCAAAGTATGCTCTGTCCTCCCACCTTGACAGATATATCTTCCCAAGAATTTGACATCCCAAGAATGTCAGGTTTGAATTTAGAACCTGCCCCTTTGCACTCCCAGCCCCCAGCCTGCCCCTCCTCTTCCCCCTCTCCTCCCAGACCCATTCCACACTGTGAGGGGCCTTGCTCCTGCAGTGCACCCCGGCACACAAGTCCAAGCTCAATCTGTTCTCCTGCAAACAGCTATTCCTAGCCATTTATTGGGGCCAGGTGTGCCCACTGGCAGACAGGTCTGCTTGCCAGAGAACACCTGAGGCAGAGGGCTGCAAAAACCTTAGAAGTGAATGCAACACCATTTGGGTAGAAAAATGCCAGAGTCTAGAACAGTGCTTCAGGTGAATGACCAGTTTTTAAAGTTACCAATCTGTTAAATTTCTTTCCCTGTTTTTCTTTTTGCCACTGCACTCTGTCGCCCAGGCTGAAGTGCAGTGGCGCCATCTCAGCTCACTGCAACCTCTGCCTCCCAGTTCAAATGATTCTCCTGCCTCAGCCTCCCAGGTAGCTGGTATTACAGGTGTGTGCCACCATGCCCGGCTAATTTTTGTATGTTTAGTAGAGACAGGGTTTTGCCATGTTTGCCAGGCTGTTTTTGAACTCCTGACCTCAGGTGATCCGCCCACCTCAGCCTCTCAAAGTGCTGGGATTACAGGTGTGAGCCACTGCGCCCAGCATTTCTTTCCCTTCTTGAAAAATAAATAAGCAAATAAAATTTCCAATTGGTGATAGGCCGATACTTTTATCAAATACAATGAAAATGAATTCCTGGAAAATGGAAAATGATCAGGAGCTTGGATGTTTGCAGCAAAATCAAATTGTGATAAAAGTTTCTAAATGCTTGCTTTTCATTTCTTTACTTGGCTCATTGCGGTCCAGTAACAAGTTGTCTGTTGAATGGCAGTCGTTCAAGGACTACAATTTGAGGGCGCTGTTCTAGAAGGAGGCAGTGTGGGTTCCAGGTGGGCAAGTCCAGTTGGCCCCTTTGACTCATAATTTTATGGGAGGCGCATGGCCAGAGGAGGGCTCATGGTGGTGGTGGTGAGGGGAACTCTCTAGATCAGTAGGCTTTCTTGCCTGAGTCTGGGTGGTATTGTCAGAGGTGTCTGAACCAGTGCAAGTCCATCTTGAACAGGGTCTGGGTAAAATAAGGCTGAGACCTACTGGGCTGCATGTCCAGTAGGTCAGGCATTCTTAGTTATAGGATGAGTCAGGAGGTCAGCACAAGATACAGGTCACGAAGACGTTGCTGATAAAATAGGATGCAGTAAAGAAGCTAGCCAAAACCTACCAAAACTGGCCGGGCGCGGTGGCTCACGCCTGTAATCCAAGCACTTTGGAGGCCAAGGCGGATGGATCACCTGAGGTTGGGAGTTCAAGACCAGCCTGACCAACATGGTGAAACCCCGTCTTAAAAAAAAAAAAAAAAAACCCACCAAAACCAAGATGGCGACACAAGTGACCTCTGGTTGTCCTCACTGCTCACTGTATGCTAATTATAATGCATTAGCATGCTAAAAGACATTCCCACCTGTGCCATGACAGTTTACAAATGCCATGGCAACGTCCAGAAGTTACCCTATCTGGTAAAAAAAAGGGGAAGAACACTCCCCTCATTTCCAGGAATTGCCTATCCCTTTCCTGGAAAACTCATGAATAATCCACCCTCTGTTTAGCATATAATCAAGAAGTAACTATAAGTATAATCAATTGTAGTAGTCTGTTTTCATGCTACGCAAGACTGGGTAATTTGTAAAGGAAAGGGATTTAATTGACTCACAGTTCAGCATGGCTGGGGAGGCCTCAGGAAACTTACAATCATGGCAGAAGGGGAAGCAAACTTGTCCTTCTTCATGTGGCAGCAGCCAGGGCAAGAATGAGAGCCCAGTGAAGGGAGAAGCCCCTTACAAAACCATCAGATCTCGTGAGAACTTACTATTATGAGAACCGAATGGGGGAAACTGCCCCTATGATTCAATTACCCCCGACCAGGTGTCTCCCATAACAAGTGGGGATTCTGGGAACTACAAGATGACATTTGGGTGAGGACATAGCCAGACCGTATCATCAGCTGAGCAGCCCATGCCATTGTTCTGCTTATGGAGTAGCCATTCTTTTAATCCTTTTCTTTCTTTCTTCCTTCCTTTCTTTCTTTCCTTTGTTTTTCTTTTTCTTTTTCTTTCTTTTTAAGAGACAGGGTTTCTCCATGTTGGTCAGGCTGGTCTCGAACTCCTGACCTGGTGATCCACCTGCCTCATCCTCCCAAAGTGCTGGGATTACAGGCATGAGACACCACGCCCAGCCTGCCTCTCTTTCTTCTTTTCTTTTCTTTTTCTTTCCTTCCTTTCTTACTTTTTCTTTCTCCTTCCTTCCTTCCTTTCTTCTCCTTCCTTCCTTCTCTCTTCCTTTCTTTTTTCTTTCTTTCTTTCGACACTGTGTCACCCAGGCTGAAGTGTAGTGGTGCAATTTCATTGCAACCTGTCACTGAAACTTCCGCCTCCTGGGTTGAAGTGATTCTTCCACCTCAGCCTCCTGAGTAGCTGGGACCACAGGCCCATGCCACCACACCTGGCTAATTTTTGTATTTTTAGTAGAGAGGGGGTTTCACCATGTTGGCCAGGATGGTCTCAATCTTTTGACCTTGCGATCTGCCCACCTCAGCCTCCCAAAGTGCTGGGATTACAGGTGTGAGCCACTGCACCCAGCTGAGATTACAGGTTTGAGCCACTGTGCCTGGCCAGTATTTTATTATAGCAGCTGGAGTTGACTAATACAGACTATTGGATAGTTTTAGTTCATCCTAGAGGACAGCTCTTGAGCTGGGCATGGTGGTGCACATCTGTGGTCCCAGATACTTGAGAGGCTGAGGCAGGAGAATTGCTTGAACCTGGGAGGCAGACGTTGCAGTGAACTGAGGTCATGCCACTGCACTCCAGCCTGGGCAACAAGAGTGAAACAACTCAGTCTCAAAAAAAGAAAAAAAAAAAGAAAAAGAGAAGAAGAAGAAAAATGCTTTGCTTTTTACCATTTTCTAATTTTATTACGGTGTGGAAAGTATTGTTTACCTAATATTGGTTTATCCAAGACTTTATTTTTGCAAAGTACAATTAATCTGAGCTTTCTAAATTTCCTTTACTGGTCAGATAAGCTACTTTACTTGCACTAAATGTTTCAGAGAAGGAGAGTATAAACAATTGTACTCACCTAAATGGAATGATAACTACTAATAAATGTTTTTATAAAAAGACATTCTGGTTAGGCACGGTGGCTCATGCCTGTAATCCCAGCACTTTGGGAGCCTGAGGTGGGAGTATCACTTGAGCCCTGGAGTTCAAGACCCCAGCTTGGGCAACATGGTGAGACTCCGTCTCTACAAAAAATAGAAAAATTAGCCGGGAGTGGTGGCACTCTCTGGTAGTCCCAGCTACTAGGTGGGGTGGGGTGAGGGTAGGGGGCTGAGTTGGGAGAATCACTTGAACCCAGGAGGTCAGGTTTGCAGTGATGGTGCCACTGCACTTCAGCTTGGTGACAGAGCAAGACCCTGTCTCAAAAAATAAAAAATAAAAAGACGTTCTGATGTTGTCAGACCCTGTGTCCCATCAATCTGTGAAACAAAAATAAATCTCAAGACCCCCAAATCACTAAGCTAAGGGAAAAGTCAAGCTGGGAACTGCATCAGGTAAACCTGCCTCCCACTTTATTGCTAAAGAAGATAGCTATAAAGATAAAAGAGCTACATACCTCCCTCACAATTTGTCCACAAGGAAATTCCTTGTGGGCCTCAAGGTCTTTCCCCTAAAATAGTTCTGTTGAATTTCACCCTGGCAATGTAAACTTCTAGCTTATTTTCACAGGTACAGGACAGAAAGTAATCCCTCTGCTGACTTGAGACAAATGCTTATCATACTGCTTCCTTTGCCCTGTTGTTTATGTACAAATGCAGATTTACTGAGCCAGACTAAATTGTGTATTCAATGAAAGGCTGATCAAGGACTTGAAAAGAATATATCCTAGCTGAGTGCTGTGCCTCACGTCTGTAATCCTAGCATTTTGGGAAGCAAGGCAGGTGGATCACCTGAGGTAGGAGCTCGAGACCAGACTGTCCAACATGGTGAAACCCCGTCTCTACTAAAAATGCAAAAATTAGCTAGGCATGGTGGCAGGTGCCTGTAATCCCAGCTCCTCGGGAAGCTGAGGCAGGAGAACGGCTTGAATCTGGGAGGCAGAGGTTGAAGTGAGCCTGTAATGGGGTGGGGCGCAGGGGCTCAGCTCCCTCCTCGTGTTCGTCAAAAATGTAAAGAGAGACGGTAGCAGAGCTGCAGGGCGCATCCCAAAGACACCTCCAGTTCGCCCCTCTGATGTGCCCAGATCCTTGGCCTCTCTTGCCCCAAGAATGGGGGGAAGGGGCCTGGATGAGCGGTGAGCTTATCGTTGGAATAAATATTGCGGACCCAAAGAGTTTAGCAGAAAGCAATTTATTAGGCACACAGAGAGAGAAAGAGAGAAGGAGAGAGAGAGCTCCTACGCTGACATGGGAGGGGAATCCAGAGGGGATATCCTTATAGGTAAGGAGCAGTGGGTTTTTAACCTTGAAGTTTTTCCTGCCCCATTCATGTTCTCGTCCAATGAGAGTTCTTTGAAACTTCCAGCTGGAGTGATTGATCTTTGACTCTGATACCAGATTGGTTGCTAGGTCCACAACAGAGGCCCTTCCTCCCAGAGCTTTTCCCCAGCTTTTTGAACAAAGAAGCACACCTGGAATTGCTACCTAGCCCTGTGCAGGAAAGTCAAAGAACTTTGTTGCCGGATGGGGACGTGGATGGAGGCATGGCACTGGGAAATTCCTGCCTTTGAAACCACGCCCCCTTGTGGACTCGGTTTTCCTTAACACCCTCCCTCAAGCTGAGATCGCGCCATTGCATTCCAGCCTGGGGGACAAGAGTGAGACTTTGCCTCAAACAAAACAAAACAAACAAAACAAAACAACCTTTGTCTCTTACCTACTTACGGCCTGGAAGCACTCCCCAGCTACAACTTGTCCCTCCTTACCAGACAGAACCAATGGACATCTTGCACATATTGATTGATGTCTCATGGCACCCCAATATGTATAAAAGCAAGCTGTACCCCGACCACCTTGGGTACATGTCCTCAGGACCTCCTGAGGCTGTGTCATGGGTACGTCCTTAACCTTGGCAAAATAAACTTTCTAAATTGGTTGAGGCCTGTCTCAGATATTTTGGGTTCACAAATCTAAATCATTCTGGATGTCATCCACTGGTGGTTTTCGCTGTCCTCTCACACAAGCCTGAGGGCCCTTGCTGTATGCTGCAACCCCAATAGGGTCTTCTGGAAGAAACATCTGTTAGAAGCAAATTTTCAGTGCCACAAAAGAGCATTCAAATATAAATTTTCTCAGCAAGGCATTTTACTTCTATAGAAGGGTGTGTCTCATGGATGGAGCAATGGTTCCAGAGCACACGTGAACAGGAGAGGGGAAGGGGTTCTTATCCCTGATGCAGGTAGCCCTTACTGCTGTGTTGTTCCCCTATTGGCTAGGGTTGGACCACACAGTCTAAGCTAATTCTGATTGGCTATTTTATTTTATTTTATTTATTTATTTTTTGAGATGGAGTTTTGCTCATTGCCCAGGCTGGAATGCAATGACGTGATCTTTGCTCACTGCAACCTCTGCCTCCCGGGTTCAAGCAATTCTCTTGTCTCAGCTTCCTAAGTAGCTAGGATTACAGGTGTCCGCCATTACGCCGGGCTAATTTTTGTATTTTTACAAGGTTTCACTATGTTGGCCAGACTGGCTGGTTTCAAACTCCTGACCTCAGGTGATCCACTGCCAGCCTCCCAAAGTGCTGGGATTACAGGCATGAGCCACCGTGCCTGGCCCTGATTGGCTATTTTAAAGAGAGCAGGGGTACAAGCCAGAGTGGCAGGGTGAGCAGTTTCAGCAGGAAAGATGGGTACAGAACAGGTAACTAAAGGTGACTCAGGTCAGAGCAGGTGACCAGGATGAGTTAGAGCAGGTGACCAGGATGAGTCAGGACAGAGCAGGTGTCCAGGGGAACAGATGTGTACTACTGATTAGAACTGGTGGGGAGGTTGTTTACTGAAACTAGGGGCAAGGGGCAAAGAGAACAAAGAAGTTAAACTTTAAAATGGAGAACAAAGAAGAGGAGAGCTGAACATACTGTCATACTGATTCTTTCAAGAAAAACATAGACTTCACTGTATTTAACACCTCCAAGGAAGACAACCTTAGGAACATATAGGGAAGAATGAAACGAGGGACCCGAGACTCAGAATTCCTAGGATGATTTCAGTTCCACAGTAGGTGAGCTCATAATGTAGGCTGCTGACACAAAACCACTGGAATGAAAATTAATTCCATGAGACTCAGACTGTTGAGCACATTTGCTTGAACTCTATTCACCATTATGAACTTGGCTACCAGTACTTAAAAGACTTTTGATGAGAATGGTATTAATAATGTGATTTTTTTGACATCGTATGATGAATTATGTCAACAATCTTTATAACTTAGTGACCTAGTATTTTCCAAATAACCAATGCGTGATGTTAGAAAATTTTGTATGGTAAAAAAAAACATTTAATGTGCAAGATAGAACAATGGATTTTCATGTACAAAAAAATATAAAGGCTAGGCGTGGTGGCTCGCTTATGCCTGTAATCCCAGCACTTCAGGAGCTGAGGCGGGTGGATCACCTGAGGTCAGGAGTTTGAAACCAGCCTGGCCAACATGACAAAACCCTGTCTCTACTAAAAATACAAAAATTAGCCAGGCGCAGTGGTGGGCACCTGTAATCCCAGCTACTTGGGAGGTTGAGGAAGGAGAATCCCTTGAACCCGGGAGACGGAGGTAGCAGTGAGCTGAGATCATGCCATTGCACTCCAGCCTGGGTGACACAGCAAGACTCCATCTCAAATAAATAAATACATAAATACATAAATAAAAACTACCACTTTTTGAGTTTTACATCAAAAAAGAAAATCCACAATTATCTGAAAAGGCTATTAAAATTTTCCTCCATTTTCCAACTACATATCTATGTAGGGCCAAACTTCCTTCATATACTTCAACTAAAATATCATATAGGAACAGATTGAATATAGAAGCCAAAATTAGATTCATATTGTATTTTATAAGCCAGATATTAAAGTAAAAGCAAAAATTATAAAACAATGCCTCTCTTATTTCTCTTTATTAAAAAATAAACTGGCCGGACATGGTGGCTCACATCTGTAATCCCAGCACTTTGGGAGGCTGAGGTGGGTGGATCACCTGAGGTCGGGAGTTTGAGACCAGCCTGACCAACATGGAGAAACCTTGTCTCTGCTAACCAAAATTAATCAGGCGTGGTGGCACATGTCTGTAATCCCAGCTACTTGGGAAGCTGAGGCAGGAGAATTACTTGAACCCAGGAGGTGGAGGTTTCGGTGAGCTGAGATCGCACCATTGCACTCCAGTCTGGGCAACAAGAGTGAAATTCCATCTCAGAAAAAAAAAAATATTTGGCTGGGTGTGGTGGCTTATGCCCATCCAGCACTTTGGGAGGCCAAGGTGGGTAGGTCATCTGAGGTTGGGAGTTCAAGACCAGCTTGACCAACATGGCAAAACCCTGTCTCTACTAAAAAAATAGCCAGGCGTGGTGGCATGTGCCTGTAATCCCAGCTATCTGGGAGGGTGAGGCAGGAGAATTATTAGAATCCAGGAAGCAGAGGTTACTGTGAGCTGAGATTACGCCACTGCACTCCAGCCTGAGTGACGGACTGAGACTGCATCAGAAAAAAAAAAAACCCCAAACCGAAAAACTCCAGAATTTAAAAATATACATTTGTAGTGGTTTGTTATTTCAGAATTCATATATTTTTATTCTCAATTTTAATTTCTCTTTGTTTTGTTTTGATTTTTGATACAGAATCTCGCTCTGTTGCACAGGCTGGAGTGCAGTGGTGCAATCTCGGCTCACTGCAACCTCTGCTTCCCAGGTTCAAGTGATTCTCGTGACTCAGGCCCCCGAGGAATTGAAACTATGGTGTGCGCCACCACGCTCAGACAATTTTTGTATTTTTAGTAGAGACAGGGTTTCACCATATTGGCCAAGCTTGCCTCCAACTCCCAGCCTCAAGTGATCTACCCGCCTTGACCTCCCAAAGTTCAGGGATTACAGGTGTGTGCCACTGTGCTCAGACAATTTTTTTTTTTTTTTTTGAGACAGAGTCTCTGTGTCACCCAGGCTGGAGTGCAGTGGTGAGATCTCGGCTCATTGCAACCTCTGCCTCCTGGGCTCAAGTGATTCTCCCACCTCAGCCTTCTGAGTAGCTGGGACTACAGGCACATACTGCTACACCACCCTGGGTGACAGAGAGACTCTGTCTCAAAAAAAAAAAAAAATTGTCTGAGCACAGTGGCACACACCTGTAATCCCTGAACTTTGGGAGGTCGAGGCGGGTAGATCACTTGAGGCTGGGAGTTGGAGGCAAGCTTGGCCAATATGGTGAAACCCTGTCTCTACTAAAAATACAAAAATTGTCTGGGCGTGGTGGCGCACACCATAGTTTCAATTCCTCGGGGGCCTGAGTCACGAGAATCACTTGAACCTGGGAAGCAGAGGTTGCAGTGAGCTGAGATTGCACCACTGCACTCCAGCCTGTGCAACAGAGCGAGATTCTGTATCAAAAATCAAAACAAAACAAAGAGAAATTAAAATTGAGAATTAAAAATATACGAATTCTGAAATAACAATTAAACCACTACAAATGTATATTTTTAAATTCTGGAGTTTTTTGGTTTGGGTTTTTTTTTTTCCTGAGGCAGTCTCAGTCCGTCACTCAGGCTGGAGTGCAGTGGCATAATCTCAGCTCACAGCAACCTCTGCTTCCTGGATTCTAATAATTCTCCTGCCTCACCCTCCCAGATACGCCTAGCTAATTTTTGTATTTTCAGTACAGACGGGGTTTCACCATATTGGCCAGGCTGGTCTCGAACTCCTGACCACCTTGACCTCCCAAAGTGCTGGGATGACAGACATGAGCCACTGCTCCTGGCCTGTGCTTGGAAACTTTTAATTTCTAATATGGTAAATATTCTTAGACATAACCCACATAAACAAAGGCTCTTTGGAGTCTTCAGTATTTTTTAAATTGTGGTAAAATAGATGTAACATGAAATTTACCATTGTAACCATTTCAAAGTGCACAACTTGGTGGCTTTCTGTACATTCATAATGCTGTCCAACCGTTACCATTATCCAAGTGCCAGGGCTCTTCCATTACCCCAAGTAGAAACTTTATACCTATAAAGTAGCCACTCCCATGCCCCTCTCCCGTTCCTGATCTTGGCAACCACTCATCTGCTTTCTGTGTTTATGTGTTATGCCTATTATGGAAATTTCATACAAACGGAAATATAATATGTGACCTTTTCTGTCTCTGGCTTCTTTCACTTAGTATAATGTTGTCCAAGTTCATTCATGTTGTAGAATGTACTATTACCTAATCCTTTCTGTGGCCAAATAATATTCCATTGTATTAATATACCACATTTTGATTATCCATTCATCTGTTGATGGACATCTTACATTATTTCTACCTCAAAAAATATTTTTTTAGACTGAGTATGGTGGCTTAAGTTTGTAATCCCAGAAATTTGGGAGGCCAAGGCAGGAGGATTGCTTGAGCCTCAGAGTTTGAGAACATCCTGGGCAACACGACAACACCTTGCCTCTACAAAAAATTTTAAAATGCTGGTGTGGTGGCTCACGCCTGTAATCCTAGCACTTTGGGAGGCCGAGGTGGGTGGATCACCTGAGGTGGGTGGATCACCTGAGGTCGGGGGTTCGAGACCAGCCTGGCCAACGTGGCGAAACCTCGTCTCTACTAAAAATATAAAAATTAGCTGGGCATGGTGGAGGCACCTGTAATCCCAGCTACTCAGGAGGCTGAGGCAGGAGAATTGCTTGAACCCAGGAGGTGAGGTTGCAGTGAGCTGAGATCGCACCATTGCACTCCAGCCTGGGTGACAAGAATAAAACTCCATCTCAAAAAAAAAAAAAAAAGATTTAAAAATTAGCCATGCATTTTACTGATTGTCTCTTCTAAGAAAAAGAATTAAAAAAAAAATTAGCCGTGTGTGGTGGTGCATGCTTGAAATCTCAGCTACTCAGGAGGCTGAAGCAGGAGGATCACTTAAGTCCAGGAATTCCAGGCTGCTGTGAGTGTTTTCGCACCACTGCACTCCAGCATGAGCGACAGAGACAGATCCAATGCCCCCTGCCAAAACAAAACAAAACAAAACAAATCAAAATAAAACAAAACATTTTCTTTACAGACAGAGTCTTGCTACGGTGCCTAGGCTGAGTGCAGTGGCTATTCACAGTCAGGATCATACCATACCATACAGCCTGGAACTACTGGGCTCCAGTGATCCCTGCTCCTCAAACTCCTGAGTAGCTGCGACTACAGGCACACCACTACTCCTGGTTTTGTTTCCACCTTTGGCTAGTGTGAATAGGGCTGCTATAAACACTTTTGTGCAAGTTTTAGTTTGAACACATGTTTTCAGTTATTTTGGTTATATACTAGGAGTAAAATTGCTGGTCATATGGCAATCTATGTTTAACTTGTTGAGGAACTGCCAAATTGTTTTCCACAGCAGCTGCACCATTTCATATTCATTTTACATTCCCCACTAGCAGTATATGAGGGCTCCAGTTTATCCACATTCTTGCTAACACTTATTACTTTTCTTTTTAAAATAATTATTGGCTGGCGTGATGGCTCACGCTTGTAATCTCAGCACTTTGGGAGGCTGAGGCAGGTGGATCACCTGAGGTCAGGAGTTGAAGACCAGCTTGACCAATATGGCGAAACCCCGTCTCTACCAAAAATACAAAAATTAGCCAGGCGTGATAGCGGGCACCTGTAGTCCCAGCTACTCGGGAGGCTGAGGAAGGAGAATCACTTGAACCTGGGAGGCAGAGGTTGCAGTGAGCCGAGATCACGTCACTGCACTCCAGCCTGGGCAACAGAGCAAGACTCTGTCTCAAAATAAATAAATAAATAAATTAATTAATTTTAAAAATAAAATAATCATTATGGGCTGGCCATGGTACCTTACACCTCTAATCCCAGCACTTTGGGAGGCCAAGACTGCTGGAGCACTTGAAGTCAGGGTTTGAGACCAGCCTGGCTAACACGGAGAAATCCTGTCTCTACTAAAATACAAAAATTAGCTGGGTGTGGTGTGGAGCATCTGTAGTCCCAGCTACTTGGAAGGTTGAGGCAGGAGAATCATTTGAACTCAGGAGGCAAAAGTTGCAGTGAGCCGAGATCATGCCACTGCACTCCAGTCTGGGCAACAGAGTGAGACTGTCTCTAAATAAACAAACAAATAAATAGCCAGGTATTGTGTTGTCTGCCTGTGGTCCCAGTTCCTCAGGAGACTGAGGTAGGAGAATTGCTTGAACCTGGGAGGTCAAGGTTACAGTGAACTATGACTTTGACTATGACTTTTCCCCTGAATTCCAGCCTGAATGACAGAGAGATACTGTCTCCAAATGTATATATATACATATATATATACACACATATATATACATATATACACACACATATATGTGTGTACACATATATATATGTGTGTGTGTATATATATATATATATATTTTTTTACTGTAGCTCACTACGCTCTCAAACACCTGCCTCAGCCTCCTGAGTAGCTGGGAATACAGGCATGTGTCACCACACCCAGGTAAATTTTTCTTTTTTTAATTCTTAGGGATGGGAGATGGGATCTCACTATGTTGCCCAAGCTGGTCTTAAACACCTTCCTCCTCCTCTTCTTCTTCTTCTTCCTCCTCCTCTTCCTCTTCTTCTTCCTCCTCCTCTCCCTCCTCTCCCTCCTCCTCCTCCTTTTCTTCTTTTCCTCCTCCTTCTTCTTCTTTTTTTCAGAGTCTTGCTCTGTCACCCAGGATGGCGTACAGTGGCATGATCTTGGCTCACTGCAGCCTCCACCTCCTGGGTTCAAGTGATCTTCCTGCCTCAGCCTCCTGAGTAGCTGGGATTACAGGTGTTTGCCACCACACCCCACTAATTTTGTATATTTTGTAGAAATACAAAAATCCACCGTTTTGGCCAGGTTGGTCTCGAACTCCTGACCTCAAGTGATCTGACCACCTTGGCCTCTCAAAGTGCTGGGATTACAGACGTGAGCCACTATGTCCAGCCCCAACTTCATTCTTTTACATGTAGATATCTAGTTGTGTTCTCAACAATTTTTCTTTTTAATATAATTATTTTGTCTTTTTAATGATTTTTTTGAGACAGAGTCTTGCTCTGTCACCCAGGCTGGAGTGCAATGGCATCATCATGACTCACTGCAGCCTAGAACTCCTGGGCTCAAGTGGTCCTCCCACCTCAGCCTCCCAAAGTGCTGGGATTACAGGCATGAGCCACTGCCTGTGGCTCAAAATTTCAATTAGACAGAGAGCTATCATACAACATGGTGACTGTAGTTAATAATAATGTATATTGGCAGATGTGGTTGCTTATGCCTGTATTCCTAGCACTTTGGGAGACCAGGGAGGGCAGATTACTCGAGCCTAGGAGTGAGTGCAAGACCAGCTTGGACAACATGGCAAACTCCTGTCTGTATAAAAAAATAATTTAATATATATTATATATATGAAAATCAATAAGTAGATTTTAAATGATTCCATTTAAGTATGATCCCATACTTAAATGATGAGTATGTGAGGTAATGCAGTTGTTAGATTGATTTAGCCATTCCAAAGTGTATTTCAAAACATCATATTGTACACCATACATATATACAATTTTTATTTGTCAATTTAAAAATAATTGACTGGGCACGGTGGCTCACTCCTGTAATCCCAGCACTTTGGGAGGCTGGAGTGGGTGGATCACTTGAGGTCAGGAGTTTGAGACCAGCCTGGCCAACATGATGAAGCCTTGTCTCTGCTAAAAATACAAAAATTAGCTGAGCATGGTGGCACACGCCTGTAATCTCAGCTACTTGGGAGGCTGAGGCCGGAGAATCTCTGGAACCCGGGAGGCAGAGGTTACAGTGAGCCGAGATCGCGTCATTGCACTCCAGCCTCGGTAACAAGGAGACTGAGGTGGGTGAATCACAAGGTCAGGAGTTTGAGACCAACCTGGCCAACACAGTGAAACCTCACCTCCACTAAAAATACAAAAAAACTAGCCAGGCATGGTGGCAGGCGCCTGTATTTCCAGCTACTCAGGAGGCTGATGCAGGAGAATCGCTTGAATCTGGGAGGCAGAGGTTGCAGTGAGCTGAGATCGCGCCATTGCACTCCAGCCTGGGTGACGAGTAAAACTCTCTCTCAAAAAAAAAAAAAGGCCGAAGCAGGAGGATCACCAGAGGTCAGGACCAGCCTGGTTAACACAGTGAGTTAGAGATCAACCTGGCTAACATGGTGAAACCATGCCTCTACGAAATATACAAAAATTAGCTGGGTGTGGTGGCACGTGCCTGTAATCCCAGCTACTCTGGAGGCTGAGGCAGGAGAATCGCTTGAACCCAGGAGGCAGAGGTTGCAGTGAGCTGGATTTGTACCACTGCACTCTAGTCTGGGCGACAGGGTGAGACTTGGTCTCAAAAAAAGAAAAAAAGATAAAGACTATTGCATTGCATGAAAAATAAAACTTTATGCTGGTTTACAAGAGACATATTGGTTATAAACACACAGAATGTTAAAAGTAAAAGGTACTTTTCTGGGGAGCATGTAAAAAAGAGGGAAAAAAAAGAGCTAAAGGAAGGAAGAGGCATACCATGTAAAGAATAACCAAAACAAAGCTGGCAGGTTATACTTTTATCGAACCAAATAGTTTTTTGTTTTGTTTTTGTTTTTGTTTTTGAGACAGATTCTTGTTCTGTCGCTCAGGCTGAAGTGTAGTGGTGTAATCTCAGTTTACTGCAGCCTCTACCTCCCAGGTTTGAGCGATTCTCCAGCCTCAGCCTCCTGAGTAGCTGGGATTACAGGCACCCACCACCACAGCTGGCTAATTTTTGTAGTTTTAGTAGACACAGGGATTTCACCATGTTGGCCAGGCTGGTTTTGAACTCCTGACCTCGGGTGATCCTCCTGCCTCAGCCTCCCAAAATGTTCAGATTACAGGTGTGAGCCACTGTACCCAGCCCCAAATAGATTTTAAGACAAGAAGTATTACTAGAAATAAAGGGGAAAATTCTACAATGATAAAAAGACCAGAAAGATATAATTGCTGAATTATATATATTTAATAACATAGGCTGAAAATATATAAAGCAAAAATGGACAGAAATAAAAAGAGAAAAAGACAAATTCCAATCATAGCAGGACCTCCATAACATGCCTCTCTAACCTGGCAGCATGGCAAAACCCCATCTCTACAAAGAATACTAAAATTAGCAGGGTGTAATGGTATGTGCCTGTAGTCCCAGCTACCTGGGAGGCTGAGGCAGGAGGATTACCTGAGTCTGGGGAGATCAAGGCTGCAGTTAGTGGGGATTACACTACTGCACTCCAGCGTGGGCAAGAGAGTGAGATCCTGTCTCAAAAAACAAAACAAAACCCAAAAAAACAAACAAGCATACTCCTCTAAGCAACTGATAGAACAAACAGATAAAAACATCAATAAGGATAATAGAGCTGGGCAAGGTGGCTCTTGTCTGTAATCCTAGCACTTTGGGAGGCCGAGGTGGGTGGATCACCGGAGGTCAGGAGTTCAAGACCAACCTGGCCATCATGGTGAAACCCCATCTTTGAAAAAACAAAACAAAAAAAAGGATAATAGAAAATCTCAAAAATACAATAAAAAAACTTGATTTAAAATAACACATAGGGGGCAGGTGTGGTGGCTCACGCCTGTAATTCCAGCACTTTGGGAGGCCGAGATGGCAGGTGGATTACTTGAGGCCAGGAGTTCAAGACCAGCCTGGCCAACACAGTGACATCGCATCTCTACTAAAAATACAAAAATTAGCCCGGCATGGTGGCACACGACTGAATTTCAAGCCACTCAGGAGGCTGAGGCTGGAGAATGGCTTGAACCCAGGAGGTAGAGGTTGCAGTGAGCCAAGATCTTGCCACTGCACTCCAGCCTGGGCTACAGAGCGAGATCCTGTTTCAAAAAATAATAACAATACAAAATAAATAAAAGATAAAATAAAATAAGAAACACATAGGGTCGGGCGTAGTGGCTCTCTGCTGTAATCCCAGCACTTTGGGAGGCTGAGGCAGATCCTCTGAAATCAGAAGTTCGAGACCAGCCTGGCTAACATGGCAAAACCTCGTCTCTACTAAAAATACAAAACAAAAATTAGCCAGGCGTGGTAGTGTATGCCTGTAGTCCCAGCTACTTGGGAGGCTGAGACAGGAGAATCACTTGAACCCAGGAGGCAGAGGTTTCAGTGAGCCCAGATGGTGCCATGACACTCCTGCCTGGGAGACAGAGCAAGACTCTGTTTAAAAAAAAAAAAAAAAAAAAAAGTAGGAAGAAGGAAATAATAAATCTAAGAACAGAAACTAGTGAAACAAAAAACAAACATAGAATAGTATAAATCAACAAAACAAAAAGTTGGTTGTTTTGAAAGAACTAAGATAAATAAACATTTTTTTAAAGGCACAAAGTGCCAATATCAGGAATGGAAAGGGGCTGGGCATGGTGGCTCATACCTCTAATCTAACACTTTGCGGGGTTGAGGCAGGCGGACTGTTTCAGGACAGGAGATTGAGACCAGCGTGGGCAACATAGCAAGACCGCTATCTCTAGAAACCAACAAACAAAAATAGTCCAGTGTGGTGATACATACCTATAGTCCTAGCTACTTGAGGCCAAAAGTTCAAGGCTATAGAGAGCTACGATTGTGCCACTGCACTCCAGCCTGGGCGACAGAGTGAGACCCTGTCTCAACCACCACCACCACCACTGCCACCAGAAACACGAAGTATGAGTCGGGCACGGTGGTTCACACCTGTAATCCCGGCACTTTGGTAGGTAGACTACTTAAGTCCAGGAGTTTGAGACCAGCCTGGGCAACACATGGAAACCCCATTTCTACAAAAAATACAAAAATTAGCTGGAAGTGGTGGCACCTGCGTGTAGTCCCAGCTGCTCAGGAGACTGAGGTGGGAGGATTGCTTGAGCCCAGGAGGCCGAGGTTGCAGTGAGCCAAGATTGTGCTAGTGCACCGCAGCCTGGGTAACAAAGGGAAACTGTGTGTCAAAAAGAAAGAAAGAAATAAAGAAAGAGAGAAAGAGAGAGAGAAAAAGAACGAAAGAAAGAAAGAAGGAAAGAAAGAATTAATTGGGATGGGTGAAGAAGGTCAGGTGCAGGGACTTTGGCACCTTGCTGCTTAAGAAATGTCTTCTCTTTCAGAATGTGCCTTGCACACGTGCTCTTCTGAATGCCCAGCTATTTGGTGAAGTTGCCGGGCCTACTGATTCCTAGTCTATGAAAATGGTGAAACTTCTTTGGCCAAGAAGAAGACTTATGACTGGTATCCAAATTACAATACTTATTTTGTGTTCATGGGGACATTCTGATGCCTTGGCTGCTACAGAAATGAGCATCAAGATTTTAAGGATGAGCAGGGCATGGCGGCTCACGCCTGTAATCCCAGCACTTTGGAAGGCTGAGTGGGTGGATCACCTGAGGTCAGGAGTTCAAAACCAGCCTGGTCAACATGGTGGAATTCTGTCTGTACTCGAAATACAAAAATTAGCCTGGCATGATGGCGGAAGCCTGCAATCCCAGCTACTCAGGAGGCTGAGGTAGGAGAATCGCTTGAACCTGGGAGGCGGAGGTGGCAGTGAGCCAAGATCACGTCACTGCACTCCAGCCTGGGTGACAAGAGCAAAACTCTATCTCAAAAAAAAAAAAAAAGAAAGGTAGGGCACGGTGGCTTATGCCTGTAATCCCAGCCCTTTGGGATGCCAAGGCAGGTGGATCACGAGGCCAAGAGTTCAAGACCAGCCTGTCCAAGATGGTGAACCCCGTCTCTACTAAAAATACAAAAATGAACCAGGCACGGTGGCATACACCTGTAATCCCAGCTACTCAGGGAGGCTGAGGCTGAGAACTGCTTAAACCCAGGAGG